>KB663611.1:1498241-1520141 GCA_000349025.1 Anopheles minimus | reverse complement strand
CCCCCCCCCCCCCCCCCCCCGCAGCCACTTTGTCCGCCTATCGCTAAAACCCGCCACTGCCCCTTCTGCTATGTTGGTCAGGTTTTCCCGATCGAAATGAATCTTCTGTTCTAGTTATTTATTCCTGTTTCACTGTCCCGGCCACAGCTTAGTACAATTGTGTATTTGTCGTATTATCAACATTTCAACGGTCATAAACTGTGGAATAATACATACGAAGCTTGGGATCATCGGCGAAGGTCAGCGGTTTGAAAGCAAACGAAGAAATTGCGCGAAAAACCCAATAATTCTAGAGATTAGTGCTTGTTCCATACGATTACCGCTCATCCATCTCGCATGCTACCGGACACCGGATGTGATATGATTGGTGGAAAATTATCAAAAAATATCAAAAATTTGAAATTTTACGCAGTGTGTGCGCTAAACAATCTTTGTCCCCACCACCACATGGTGCTCTTTCCTTATTAACATGCTTATTCTCAAATCGGTGTTTTAATCATTAAGTACATCCAGATCGTATCGCTTCCCTTTTCATTGTTGTGTACAAAAGATACATCTCCAGCGGCGGGATGCTGGGGAATGGTTGGTTTTGGGCCGCGTGCTACACATCAAACACATCGAAATCGAAACGATGCACTCGAAGACACGGCGTGTACGGGTGGCAAACTATACCGACTCGGGTCCGATACGAACTGGTCTCGCGAATGGGTGGGGATGGCCCACGATAGGCCGTATACGCTTCGTGGAAGTGGCCCAGCGCACAGCAGAATCAGTTCGAGCCGAACCGCACTAGGAAGCGGTTTGGACAGTTACATCCGCCCCAATCAAATCCGCTTTAGCACGGCGAAGCGAGTGTTTGTGTGCGTGCTGCAACTTTTTTTTTTTTCGCTCCGATCAGTTAGTTCCCATTGAAAAAGGGCACCGGGTAGAATCACTGATCATTATTGCCTTCCTTTTTCCGTTAGGTAAGTGACATTCCTTCCGAACGGTGTGCGTTAAAGTGTGTGAGATGAGGGGCAAATATACATTTGTTTTTTTTTTGTTTTGTTAAAGAGATATTTCCCATTAGCACATATCACAGAGCGTTCCAGATGAATGAAAGTTTGCGATCGTTCGTTTCTCCTCCCCCGGAGGTGTTTTCGGCAAACGTGTTTTAATGAGTGTGATTTTTGTATTCCCTCTCTTCCTTGTGGCTGTGGTAGCTGCGGTACAACCTGCGGAGACACGATGCTGCGTGGGTTGGGGCTCCTGTTGGGTCTGTGTCTAGTTCTGGCACGATGTGAAGAGGACGAGGTTATCGTAAGTAGCACAGCTTTCGCTAGTGGGACCACCAACTTCAAACTTGGGATTCGAAAAAAATGTTTTGCACACCCTTATCAGCTCCCGTTTGTGACCGTGCTAATGTTTTACATTTTCGCCTTTTTTTCTACTTCAGACATGCACTGGCGGTGAGTGCGTGAAGCTTCACCTCTGTCCTAACGGGCAACTTAACACCGATGGTGCCAACATCATTGACATTCGCTTCAATCCCGACAACGAATGCGAGGACTATCTGCTAAAGTGTTGCCCTTACCCCGAAGATGGTGATCACATTGTGATTCCCCCACCGTCTACGGATGCAGGAAACAATATCGGTTCGGTGGCTGGAACCAAGGAACCTGGTGCGAACCCAGACGCAGGATCCGTTCCTCCCAATCAGGGAACTAAACCTGTACAGCCTATTCCTGATGGAACGGGACAGTTGGGAACTGGTAATAAGCCAACGGGTGATGTTGGTAGCGGTGGTGGTAATGGTAAACCTCATGGTGGTGGACAGGGGCACGGGCACGGGCACGGGCACGAGCACGGGCACGGACAAGGGCACGGACATGGGCATGAACACAACGTTGGAGGCTGTGATGGTTCATGCTCGAAACCTGGTTCGTCATCTTCTGAAAACGACGAACAAACGTTGTTACTAGAAACGATTCAGGTTCCTGCTAATATAGGAAGCGCTGCTAATCAGGTAAAGGACCCGGTGGTATTGTCGCCGGAACACGGTGGTGGACCTTCTGCTGCAAAACCAACTACTCCAAAACCAACTGGAGGTGCAGACACATCCGGTGCGCTTGGTGCAGGAGGTGCTGATCCAAAACTCTGTCAACAAGGAGCAACTGGAGCAGCTTCTATGCAAAAACCCTGTCAACAAAGTACTGGAGGACATGGAGGAACTGGTGGAACTGGAGGAACTGGAGGAACTGGAGGAACTGGTGGAACTGGAGGAACTGGAGGCTCTGGAGTAGGTGGAGGTGATTCTGGAAAAAAACCCACTCAACAAGTTGAAACGGGCGGGCCTACCCAACCTGGAGCGGTCGGTCTTAATGCCCGACCCCATCCCGAAACTTCAACTGGGCAACATAAGGAAGGCGCTGGACAACAGCCCCATGGCCCGGGAGGTGTAAAGAATCCTGGTGTTAACAATGGTGTGATGGGTACTAAACCAGGTAGCTTTGCGTACTAACCGTGACTAACAGTAAACGATGTTGAAGCTGTTTCCTTTCCGAGTGCACCATTACCTAACAATCATGTCGTTCCCATTGTCCCTTCCCACACAGATAAACCAGATATTACTACGCAAAATCCCCTGGATAGACCCGCCAATGTACCACAGAAGTGTGGTCTGCGCAATGTGGATGGTGTCGGATTCCGCATCACCGGTGACAACGATGGTGAGTCGGAGTACGGAGAGTTCCCGTGGATGGTGGCGATTCTGAAGGAGGAGCAAGCACTTGACCAGGTAATCAACGTTTACCAGTGCGGTGGTTCCTTGATTCACCCGTCGGTCGTCCTGACGGCGGCACATTGCGTCCAGAACAGGAAAAAGGAAGAGGTGAAGGTGCGACTCGGTGAATGGGATACGCAAACCAAGAACGAGCTGTATGACTACCAGGTGACGAGACAGCTATGTCTAAAACACCGAATGTTTCTCTCCTAACAGAACCTTTTTTGCTTTGTATGCCATTTGTAGGATCGTAATGTCGTGGAGATCGTGTCCCATGCCGATTTCTACAAAGGAGGCCTTTTCAATGATGTGGCGCTGCTATTCCTGGACAAACCGGCCGACCTAATGGATACGGTCAACACGATCTGTCTTCCGCCAGCCAACCATAACTTTGACCTGTCACGCTGTTTTGCTTCCGGCTGGGGTAAGGATGTGTTCGGAAAGCAGGGCACCTACCAGGTGATTCTGAAGAAGATCGAGCTACCGATCATGCCATTCGAGCAGTGCCAAACGGCATTGCGCACTACCCGACTTGGGCGGCGGTTTAAGCTGCACAAGAGCTTTATCTGCGCCGGTGGCGAGAAGGGACGGGACACGTGCAAAGGTGACGGTGGCTCACCATTAGTCTGCCCGATTCCCGGCACGGTTAATCACTACTACCAGGCCGGTATGGTTGCGTGGGGCATTGGGTGTGGCGAGGATGGCATCCCAGGCGTGTACGTGAATGTGCCAATGTTCCGCGGATGGATCGATGAGCATCTGCGGCAGAGAAATGTTACTGACAGCTTCTACCTCCATTCGTGAGCTGGTGCCGAAAACCTTCACGCATGCTGTACGATTCCTGGACCCTAGCACACGTTTTAGTAGCGTCCTCGATGAGACAATAAATTTAATATAACAATTTATGCCATGATGTAGTGGAAAAGGATTTTCTTATTATTCATTATTATTTATTCGGTTACATTGTCTACCGCAAGGGTTCAGCAAACATCCAAAAATGATATACTACGGAAAGGAAAGCATCAAGGACGAGATCAAAAGTGGAATATAGGGACCGCAATGGGATGTATAAGAGAGATCTGACACGTGAATGGCAGGAAGGGATGCTCTGGAAAGAGGTACGGCTGATAGGAGGCAGGGGATATCTAGATCATTGGAAAGAAGGGTTTAAAAAAAAACATGATCGAGAATTCGAATGTCGGGCCTCTATGGCGTCTTACCAAGATCGGTTATTTTGGTATCCTGCCAGAAAGCGACTGGCCATCCTCTTCGATCCTTAAATAGACCAGAAAAAGGCCTTAGTCCAAGGTGGATCAGAACCAACAACAGTATTTTTTTTTCTTTGGCTTAACGACCTACTCGGTCATGCCTGCCATTTCTGGCTTACGAGACTTATTAATACCACGTAGTTGGATAGTCAGTCCTCACTACGGGGGAACGGTCCGGATGGGATTTGAACCCCGGTCCTGCCGTTTAAGACCGGCGCCGCTTATCTCCTCGGCCACCGGACCGCCCCCAACAACAGTATAAAGCATTCAAATAGATCCTAGAGGAATTCTGCTACCTTGCAACGATCGTAACTTCGGACAAAAACGTAACCGGCGAAATCCGAAGGCGCATTGTTCAGGGGAATCGTGCCTACATTGGGCTCCACAAACACATGAGATCCAAAAGACTACAGCTTCGCACGAAATGCACCATATATCGCACACTGATACGTCCGCTAGTCCATTACGAACACGAGTCCTGGACTATGTTGACAGAGGACGCCACAGCCAATTCGTTTGGCGATGCGGTTATCCTGACGGCGACCAAAGCCGGGAGAATACGCTGGCTGGGGCACGTCATGAGGATGCCAGACTCATGCCCCACCAAGAAGGTGCTCGTCAGCGTGATCAGCAGCTGGACCAAGTGGAGTCCAACCTGAGGAAAAGCGAATGCAGCCATGGCTGGAGGGAAACAGGATTGAACCGAGTTTCCTGGAAACGAATTGGCTACCAGGCAAGAATAAGGAGAACAATTGGCCGGAAAATTCTCACTAGAATTTCGCTCAGTTTGGTCTGGCCTCGGGCCGTGAACTCTCGCGTCGTTCTTTTGCTTTGTAGCACAGGATACGCTGATACAAGGCAGAATTTCTCGGCGGAGTAGCAGCGAGTAATCGCCTTCAAACTACTCATGCAGATACCGTCATGCGGTTTGTATAGCAAGTGAAGTTTTATGTCCAAATTTTGACCGTATAAGTAGTTCCGATTCTTTCATTTTTAATGTAAAAAAGAGATGGGTACGTGAGAAAGTGAAGGATTGATTAGCATAAAGTTAGATCGTTCTGGTTACCCGTGGGACAACGTTCCGTGGGTCCTTGCTAAGGTAATTATCCAGCCTGTTGTGTATGTGGCATGTTGAAATTATTTTTGAGAACGCGCTTCATGCGCGTATGGCTCTAGCTGGACCGATTTTTTAATGTTCATATTACCGCTCCGATCTTTTCTCGGATATCACTAAGAGAGGTGATATCTCCTAGTTTGAACGATAATCGAACAATTAGACCCAACGATTTGTTTGACTTTGACAGAACGGTGTTAATGAGGGTGTAGCTGGAAAGGATCTTACGACCTCTCCCAAACGAGATGACACAACATTCATCAGGTTCTCCACCAAACGGAGAAGATATCAAGGATAAATAGGAGAGAACAACAATCAGCACGTAAACTTACAGGAAGATAAATTTTGAGGTTATCCACGTAAAGCAGAAAGCCATCAGTAGGTAGGGTAGAAACACAATATTAAATGTATAACCAAGAGACAGTAAGAGTGGACTAGACACACTCCCTTGGGAGCAAAGAAGTCGGAAAATCAGAACATTGGAAGTTCAACTCCCATGCATATTGAAAAAATCTTCAATATGGTGTGACAAATTTTACAACGGATTGTTTGCAATTTTGCTTTATTCACATTAGGTTTTTTATGCAATCGACATATTTTCTTCCGAGCTTGGGTTAGGTCGATAGTAAATTGTTGATCGATCATGGTGCTTCATATGGCCATCGACCCACTGTATAAAGTCGGGAATGCTCAAAAACACATCGTTGAAATCATGTTGGGGACAATTGCGTATGCTATGCGATGCGATGCCCAACAAAAAGTAGTGGCTTTCGGTACCAGCCGGAGAAGCTTCACAGACAAACCCAGATCCAGGCGCACGCTCGCAGGGAAAATTATTCTCCATTTTTCGTGTGCAAAAGTGTTGCTTCGGCATCTTATAATTTTTAACACCTCCGTTGCGACGTATGGATGCCGTGCATTCCTGCACACTGGCAATCGACGACGGTAATTTAAGCTTGCGATCGGGCTGTGATTCGTTTTCCGCCTCACTCCATCCTACCACGTAGCACAGTGAGCTGTCATCGAATGTTAAGCTTTTATCCGCGAGACACACGCGATTTACTGCTCGTCCGGACTGTGCGGCGTTTTTTAGTATCAGCAGTGCTATATTGTTCATACGGTTGGATGCCACATACCCCGTGTGAACGATCACTTGATCCACTTTTAATTTCTAAAATGTAAAGTAAAAGAACGGGCGTAAAATGAACAGGGAGTTTTTGTGCTGTAACCGGTACCTTCCATCGGTACCTACACGTCTTGACTTTAGTACCTGATGTTTGATATTGTCTCCTTCGTTCAAATCGATTCTGCCCAGCTCGACTGAGAGGTTAGTCGAGTTTGCCCCGCTAACACATTCGGCCGTCGTTAGCACCGCGAAATCTTCGATCAACGTCCCCCCGCAAAGGAACGTTTTAGATGGGTTGGGTTCATCCGAACTGCTGAACAACGCCACATTCCACGGAAACTCGTACCGATGCGTTTCGTACACCTGATCGTCAGCTATGGGAAAATTGGCTCGCTGACCACACTGACGGCTCTCCGGATCATCCGGTTCTTCTGTGCTTGTCAGAATGAAAGGTGCCGATTCACCACTATTGGGCTCATCTTCCGGAAAGCCACAGCAAATGCCATCGTCCTTCGTACACTCCTCTTCACTTTCCATACCATTTCTCGGAGTGAGCAGAAAATTTCTGTCGGTGTCAAGCTTTCCATCCTTACATAGGTCGGCCTCAACGCATATCCCAGTATTGTTGTTGCAGCTTTCAAAGCGTTGTTGATTTGTGCTGCCTACGGTGTTCCCCGCTGCTGGCAAATATGCGTGGTTCGTCAGCAGCACCACCAACACTATTCGTCTCCAGTTGATGATTTTAATTCTTCGGCGACAATCCATCCGAACCACGATTTTAAACTGAAAAGTAATGAAAGGCAGAGTAACTACAATTCAGTTCACTAATGTTCCGTTCACTTTGCACAAGAACGCTACCGCCAGCAATCCTTATCGGTTTGCGAAGCGGCTACGTTCCGCGCTGCCTTGTTCGGCAATCTGCCGGCGAGCGCAAAACAGTGCTCCTTCAGCTGGGCATACCTGGCTTGAAAACAAAAACACTTGTTAGTAAGAAACATCCCAGTGTGGATGCTAGAATCCACCGATAACACGGGGTATTCCCCATATCAGCATAGGTCAAAACCTATCAACGACCTTTCTACCGTCTGCGATTATGTCGTGATGAGTGAGAGCACACAGACAGCAGGCTCTTGCCCAGCGTTTTAGAATGGGCTATCAGGCTACCATTACTTTTGTGGCCAACTTCAATAGAGCTGGAACGAGTCTTGAAAGTAGCATTTCGTTTTAATATCAAGCATTCCCTACCAAGACATTTGTGCGTTTCCGCTTGCAAATACACACGCGCATTGTGATAATCGGGAATCCCCGTCCGCCATGTCTATTGGAATCGGTGTCGAACGGTGTTCGTCATAGATCGGAAGGTCACGCGTACAAGTCACCGCTGCTGATAGTGAACAGCTTGCACTGTAAGTTGTGTTTGAAGCGCGGCCACAACCAACCATCATTCGTGCCGCTTGAGCTTTACGAAAAGGAGGCTACAAACATTCGAGCCTTGGCGGATACAATATGGCGTCCCTGGCGCGGTGCATCATTCCTTTGGGAATACTGTGCTTCGGCATTGCAGCAGAAAACATTGTTATAAGCCCCGTGGAGAGTCTATCGGTAAGATGGTTTACTAGCAGGATTCAGCAAGCATACAATTTCCCCATTGCTATTTGTAGAGCTGTACAACTGCATCCGGTGAGCGGGGTTACTGCGTGTATCAATACCAATGCTTCGAAGGGACGATCAGTACTTCGGGAGAAAATATTATCGACATCAGACAGGCGTTAGATGATTGTCACGATCCACTGTTGGAGTGTTGTGCAGAACCTTCCACCAGCCCAACGGACGATAGTAATGAAGCTACGAACGCCACTTTCACGCCTGTCTCAGGAGAGGAGGACACGGCGAATGTTGTTGTACCCGTGCCGTCTTTCCCGACCACTCCCCGTAGTACCAGTGGTTCCCATCGACCAGCGATCAATATACCGCCTTACGACCTCGAAGGTTGTGGTCATCGTAATCCGAACGGAGTGATCTTCACCATCGAAAACAACCAGTTCAGCGAATCCGAGTACGGTGAGTATCCCTGGACTGTGGCTATTTTTGCACGCCAGAAAGATCACTCCCTGCGCTATCTGTGCGGAGGCGCTCTAATCGAGCGAGCAGCTGTTCTCACCACGGCAAACTGTCTGTTCCCGTACCGGTTTGATGTGTCATCCCTGGTGGTGAGAATGGGCGAATGGGACATGAGTACAACACGCGAACCCATACCGCACGTGGACAGTGAGATGGAGAAGATTCACCTACACCCGCATTACGGTATGACGAGTAAGATCAATGACATAGCGATTGTGATATTGCGCGACACGATCGATCTAAACCACACGATCGGGCTTGTTTGTCTACCTCCGGCCAATGATATTCCTCACGGTGCAGAACTCGTTGGTGTTGGATGGGGCGATGTACCGAACTTTGTTGAACCCCCCAAACTTCCACGGACCATACTGAAGAAGGCACATTTGCGCCATCTGCACCACGATCTGTGTCAGAAGACGTTGCACAAACTGATGGGTCGTCGATACCTTCTGCATGACAGTTTCCTCTGTGCGGAAGCGCAGAGCCCGGAGATGCTACCATGCCGAGGCGACACCGGCTCACCGTACGTGAAGGAGATCGAAAACGGCAACGATCGGTACTATTTGATGGGGCTCAGCTCGTGGGGCTATGATTGTAACATGCAGCGGATGCCTACCGTCCTGACTAATGTCGCCTACCATCGCAATTGGATCGATGAAGTGATCAAGAGTGAGCATCTTAGCACATGGAGCTACACGTACGAATTGTCGATACCAAATGATGAAGAATAAATGCTGCCTAGGTTTAATATTTTATTGTTATATTCAAAACGCATTTTTACTATTAGCATTAGGAAGCAATTCGTTGTCAGCGAATGTTGGACGCACCTTACTGTTGAGCAACACCCTCATTGCCCTACTAAACACGACGCGCATCTGCGGATTTATTTTTCGATTTTTTGTTCTTTTTCTTTAACTTGTTAAGGGTTTCATCGATCCATTTGCGGAAATGTACCACTTGCGTGAGTACGGTGTACGTATTACGTCTCTGACTGCAGCTATAGCCCCATGATACCAAGCCATGCAGGTAGTACCTATCGACGGTACCGGGAATCTCGACAACAACCGGCGAACCAGCGTCGCCACCACACGGTCTTTCCCGATCCCCATGATTGGTATTGGCGCATACGAAGCTCTGATCCATGTTGAACTCGAATGGCTTCTGTTCCGCTTTCAGTTTTTCCTTGCATATACTCGATTCTACGCGTTGTAGATCAAGCCGCTTCAATATTTTACTGCCCGCGGACTCAGTGTTTCCCTTAACGAAGGCACCCCATCCGGTAGCAATCATGGTTTCGTGGTTCATTAGCGAATACTCCGCAGATGGTAAACACACTGGCTGTACCGTCGCTTGGTATTCTAACGGTACGTTCAGTTGTAGCACGGCAATATTGTTGATCAGAGAGGAAGCTTGGTAATCCGGATGCTTGTGCACGTTTTTAACGCCAATATCCTTCCGTGGAAGCATCATCTCATCTGCTGAGCTCATATCCCATTCGCCAACCCGTACCAACAAATGGGCCGCTGAGTCTCCACATTTGCTTACGCAGTGTACTGTTGTCAGGACGGCGTTACTCTCGATGAGCGCACCGTTACAGCAATAACGCTTTTCAGGCAGTTGCAGTAGCGCCACCATCCATGGCAATTCTCCATATTCCGCAAGGAACTCCTGGCTGATCGTGTTCTTAGCCACACCGTTTCGATTTCGTTGTCCACAGTCGTGGTAGGTGAAGTTTTCGGGAGTGAATTCTGGCATTAACTTATGGATGAAGTCTAATGTTTCCGTAGCAGGAGACGCTATAGAGCTAGTGCCTTCAGATCCGATGAAACTTTCTAAGCTTCCAAGATCGTCTGTTTCTGAAGTGCCCTTTTCTTCATAAGTGCTTGTGGTTGTAGTGCTTGTGGTTGTAGGTGGAGGCAAGTCCAATGCAGGAATTGTAGAGGTAATAATACCACTAGCTGTAGAAGTAGCGCCACTACTTTCAGTAGTACTATTGGCAATAGTGTCACTACCATAACTTTCAGCAGTGCTACTGGCAATAGAGTCACTACCATAACTTTCAGTAGTACTACTGGCAGCAGTGCCACTTGAAGCAGTGCTACTAGTGGTAGTACTAGGAGCAGTAGTAGTAACAACGGCTTCAACAGGCTCTAAAAAATCATCTACGACAGCAGTCTTTGGACAGCAAACTTCCGCAAACGAGGGACATCTGTTCGAGCGCAATCGGAATGTACGAACGCTGCACATTTCACTTAAGACGCAATACCCTCTATTACTATCACATTGGGTATATAGTGGTGAACGACTTTTTCCCGATGGAGTCTCGGCTTCTGCTATTGGGCAGCAGTGCAGCGAAGCATCAGAACAGGATTTATCATCACCACTGCGCAGATCAACAAATGTCGAACTGTTGCAGCTCTTCGCCGACATACAGTACCCTGCCTTATTACTGCTCGTAATACATTGCTGGGAACAAATAGCAATTATGGTGTCAAGTGAAAAGAATCTATAAATGTGCATAAGTTGGGCTGGAAAATACGTACCTCTTGTCGGCCACCGTTCACTGCTGCCTGTATCGTACCCGTTGGGAAATATCCGACCACCAGTAAAACCACAACGACACGATTAACGACAAAACACCACCTTGCACCCATTATGCTTAGTTAGACACTGAAATGGCACAGTGGCGGATTGCTTCGTTTATGCGCAGGTTTTTACTATCACGTCATTGATAGTACTATCTACACGGTATTGCTAACAGAATGTACATACTTCAGTGCTGTTAGAGGGGAATTTTTGCCTTGATATGGTTTGTATTTTCATCCGCGATCATCTCCGATCGGTGCAAAGCTCGTGCTTCTCGTGTTTTTGTTTTTTCGTCATGTCGCTTTATTTGACTTTTTATACGTTCGAAAAGTACGTAATATTATTAATAGCTGTCCTTACCTACTTTGTTCTGTCATACTAACAATCGGGTTTGAATATTCAGCGTTTGTTTTTTACAAATTCGCTCGAAAGCATTCATAAATTCGCACTCGGGGACCCTTCCGAGCTCGGAACCTTCATTCTTCTTTTATGGCACTCATAGCAGGAAAATCAGTCCTGCGTACCGGAGAATGTTCTGGGAATAATTTTGGACCGGTCCTGTCGTGTGAGACCGATGTCGCTACCAACGAAAATTTAGCAGCTGGATCGTTCAAAAAAGCACCGATTAGCATCACCATATAACAAGCGTATGTATTTAGTAAGGTGTTGGATGTTACTCGATTTGAGTATCTTAGAACCAAGAACTGGTTGGCCAATTGAGAGGGGGTGTTACGCATCAGGTTAAAATAACCATTCATTTCGAATAAAAGTCTATCTTCATTCTTGAAACACAAGTTCCGTTAGTGAAACTTAATAGGACCCCAAGCATCAAGGACTAATATTGCAAAATCGTACAGATTTGTACTAGAAAGTACTCATCAACAATACAGCGCCCTCAGACTCGAGGAAGTGGTGAGCCAAACAGTCTTTCATGGTATTGTTGCTTATTGGGGGAACGGCCAAGCAAGATCACGCAGTAGGGAGTGAATGTCACAGAGCCAGGCCATGGGAAGGCAGCACTCGAAAGAGTTCGTAGAGATCAAGACGCTACCTTAAGGAATCTCAGACTTGCCAATAGAAAGGAGGGAACTCCCACTACCCTTGCCCTGTATGTGACGTCCTTCAGGAAGAAACAGAACTAAAGGAGAAGTGACCCACCGAAACCAATTAGATGAGCTTAGCCTGAAGTCTTTGTATATGGTTTCGTCCTGCTTACAACCAAACGGGGAAAAGGTTGAGCATCAGAGGTATAAGTTTCGACAGCATTAGTCTCTGAGGCAACTTTTGCGTAAAAGGCCGATATCAATATAAGTTGGACTCGTAAAATGGAGCGCAGAGGACAGTCCTTGTATTGATGCATAGCTGCAAACTAGCCGTGTAGCGTTTGGAACGATGTAAAGATGGTCTGAAGACGTAGCTGATCTGCATGGCTCTGGATGGAAAGATGTAGCTGCGAATCGTCGAGATACGATAGGCGGCTAAGGTTAAAACCACGATCGCCAGAAGAAGCGTTGATGTGTCCCGGATTATGGGTTTCTATTCTCACATGGTGCGAATAATCGCGAATGTAGGACCGCATCTAAGCCAATATTTATTCGGAAAGTTCGAGTGCTTGAAGTTTGGCGTGCAGCAACGAATGTGGAACGCTATCAAAAGCTGCCTTGATGTTCCTATATATAGTTTCAATCTGAAGGCTGGCCTCGATGGTCATGTGACAGAGGTTAAAAAATATGCGGGGTTTGGTGGTCTCCTGAAGTACTCGAGGTCCTTTGCATAGGCTCAAAGTGACGTAATACCAGGATAGTTGGATGCTTTTGCTTTATCGTAAGTATTCTACACAGGCACCAACCAAAAGGTTTTCCTGCAAGCGTGATGGACACCCAATTGCAATGATTCTCGTAAAAATCCCAACTAACATGAGGATAACGAAGGCGGCCTAACGTTTCACGATTGTTGGCGGGATATCGTCAGGTCTTGGAGAAATTTATACAACATTGTAGTTGGGAATATGTTACACGTTCGCAATCGATATTCACGAAAAGCAGGTGTTTCACGAAAAGCAGGGTGCTACATTTTGAAAATGTCCCTTCAAATGACAATAAAAAACTAAACCAAGTTGGTAAATCATCAAGTATGACTACTTTGTCGTTAGTTTCGCATTGATTTAATGACACAGAAGTCTGGTTTAACGACAGACCAGGGTCTTTCCCAGTGTTTTTCAATCTATCAAAAAATTAAGTACTGATTATGGATGTCCAACACAAGTATTCCTTCATCATGTTTCATTACCATTGGTTTTTTCATAGCTTTTTAGCCCTTAGCTACGCATTGGCCGCTGTGGGTGCCACCTCAACCCCTCAAAATATAGACGTATGTGTTCTTCCAACAAGCAGCTAACTATTGACAAAGTTAGTCACTGCCGGGATCGCTGCAAACGTAGATGCGTTTAAAGCCATTTAGACGATTACTTTTTGCGCATTGAAAATATGAGTTTTTGAGTTTTGGTGCTGATTTTATTGTTGTTGGGCAGTTTTACTATTTGATATTGGACAAAAAGTGTGAATTGGTTGTCCCACGCCTGTTACCTCCCTAATTCATTCTTAGGGCAGAATAGGCAGGTAGACGAATAATTTTTGGACTCACTGTGTATGCCTAGTATATGTATGTATAAATAGACATATAGAGTACTAACTTATCATAAAGTGTTTTACAAAATGCAATTAAAGGAATTCATAATTGCAAAAGGATGTAGTTTGACCTTTGGCGAAGCAAAGAATACTGAACTTGCAATTAAAATATTGTATAATGAACGGAAATGTTACCACGTTAATGCATAAATTCGCCTGTGGCTCGAATGTATGTGAGAGATGGTAAAACATTTATTGCTATGACACGCAATATAAACGATTCAAGATGACCTTCCTCCTCCAGGCGTTATATTTGTGGTGTGAATTTTTAAAACATTTCCTACTAACGTTTCCATTGATAGGCTGCATAGGTTTAGAAATTAATGATCACAGAATAATGAAATACTGTTCAAACTCAATACCTTTCCACGCCATGCGATAGGTGATCGGTCTGTTTCGATCGTTTGCATTTATTCTGAATAGCATTACCACTTGATCATACCAGTGGAATAAATCTGCCCATTGCTCTCTTGTTCGCTGCCTCCCCAATCCGACGATTACTCTCGCTCATCTCCGCGATGCTAATTCCTTCCAGTAAAGTACTGGTATTGTTGGTGTGCGTGACCGATCACGATCGTTGATGGCTTCCCCCTCCAGCTCATAACTTTACTATGGCACCCAGCAGCGGGGACAATTGATATCATCAATCAATTACAACGAACCTGCGGAATCCTAGACCATGCATAACAAAGGAATGCTTTTAAGTGGAAAGGATACAACTGCAAGACAAATGTAGTTGATGCAGCGACGCGAAGAAGCGGTATTTATTGTTCGCCCTGTTTGCTGCCAGTCGAAACCGCTTCTGTCATTGCAGTCGCATTAAAATGTTGGGTTTTTTGTATCTCAAAACCAACTTAACCAGTTCGACGGGTCCGGCGCTTCGCTACCATTCCTAAGCCACCCGTTTGACCCTCCACCCGCTCCCTTTAGTCGATGACATTGAACGTTTATCGACTATGGGTCAAATGTTCCATGTGTACCTGTCCGGATGTGATCGTGCGTGTGTTCTGGTGAAAGCCATCTTGTTTCAATAAATCCCCTCATAGTAGCGGCCTTAAATTCACGCTCGGTTCCGTGGCATTAGTTTCGCAGTTCGTCATGCCAGCGGTCGAATATTTTGGCATCAACAACATCTAACACATTGTCCCCATACCTGTATGCGCGTGTGTATGTCCAGCAGGTTTTTGATCGCTCCATTGGACGGTGTAAATTGAGCTGGCGGCGCATACCCTTCCGCTTTGGTGCGTCCAAAAACCGGTTTGATTTTGGGCACTCGAGAGCAAAACCATTCGCCCCCTATCGCTCGGGGCCATTTATTGGCAGGATGAGAGTGTGCATCCATTCCCCCGGAGAGGGAGGGGTTTTTTTTTTGTTTTACATCGTGACCGATGCTCCTCGCAAACCTGTAGACAGGTCTGCCGATTCGGTTCGATAGGTGTGCGTGTCATCGTCGTTCTAACCGCTTTGTGCGGCACGACGACTATCGCACCGTCGCACAGGCGTGCGGTTGCGCTTCAGTCCGGCACCGTTAAAACATACTAACGCATCTACGGACAACTTCATTCTCCTCAGAGCCTAGCGTTCGAGAGCACAACTACCCCGGGGTACTTTGTCATTTAGTGTCGCAGCCATGCAGCGGTACCGTGCGGCGTTCGCGTTGCTGGCGCTTGTCGCCGTTTCCTTCCGGCCAACAGTTGCTGACGACCTCAGTCTGGACGATCTGATCAATTCCGTATTCACGACGGCTTCACCGGGCAAGGAAGTGCCACCAGCGGCGAGTTCTCCGCCGCCACCACCAGCACCACCGGTTGGTGTGAAGGTAAGTGTACTCGGGCTCTGAGAGCGGTGAGGCGGCAGCTGCTGCTAAACGAGCCCTCTTGTTCCCGTTCCAGGGCGGACCGTGTGGAAGTGAGGCTGTCTGCATCCAGAAGTATCTTTGCTCCAACAGCAGTACGTCAGGTGAGGGCCTGATCGATATTCGCTTCTCGGATGACAACCCGTGCGTCGACTATCTGCTGCAGTGCTGCTTCGAGGAGGATATCGTAAGTGTTTGACGCACCGACTGCACTTGCTGTGCAATGTATGTGTGCTAGTTTATGTGATCGTTTCTGTTCGTTGTAACCGTGTAGATTCAACCGCCACCACCGGTACCACCGGTACCGAAGCCAGACCCGACCCCAGTGAACCCGAATCCCAACCCTGGCCAGAACCCTGGTCCCAATCCTGGTTCGGTTCATGATGCACGGTGCGGTCGTCGCAATGCGGATGGTATCGGGTTCCGCATCACTGGCTCGAAGAACAACGAAGCCGAGTACGGAGAGTTCCCGTGGATGGTTGCGATCCTGAAGACGGAGGAGGTGCTCGGTCAGCTCCGTGAGAACGTGTACACGTGCGGTGGTTCGCTTATTCACAGACAGGTTGTACTGACCGGTGCACACTGCGTGCAGAACAAAATACCGTCCCATCTGAAGGTACGTGTCGGCGAGTGGGATACGCAGACGAAGAACGAAATCTACCAGCACCAGGACCGCGCGGTGGTGGAAATCGTCGTCCATCCGGACTACTACAAGGGTGGATTGCATAACGATGTGGCGCTCCTGTTCCTGGACTCACCGGTCGAGCCAAACGAGAGCATCCAGACGGTGTGTCTGCCACCGCAGGATATGGTGTTCAACCACGAGACTTGCTTCGCCAGCGGTTGGGGCAAGGACGTGTTTGGGAAGGCGGGCACCTACCAGGTGATTCTGAAAAAGATCGATCTACCGGTCGTTCCGAACGATCAGTGTCAGTCGGCGCTACGTACCACCCGGCTCGGTGCCAAGTTCAATCTGCACAAGAGCTTCATCTGTGCCGGCGGTGTACCCGGCAAGGATACGTGCAAGGGTGACGGTGGATCACCGCTCGTCTGTCCCATCCCGAACTCGCCGCATCACTACTACCAGACGGGATTGGTGGCGTGGGGCATCGGGTGCGGTGAGAATGGCATCCCGGGCGTTTACGCCAACGTGGCCAAGTTCCGTGGTTGGATCGATCAACACATGGTACAGCGTAACTTCGGTACCGACAGCTACACGCCCTAGTGCTCCATCGTCCAGAACAGCGTACTTCACGCCATCCCATACAAGCTGAGATAGGAACGGATTTTAGCGAACTAAAACAAATACAAACAACTCATGACGCCCATTTGGGGGTCGCTGATGGTATGCTTATCAACGGCAAACGACCGTATCGACGACAGTGACCCATACAGTACCCGTTGATCCCAAAATCATCCTTACGAGCGCCTGTTGCGTGAATAGGCTAACGTTTAAACAATGTGTAAACAATAAAGATTCTTTATTGCCTCTAGTATTTGTTTCTATTCGAGTTAAATATTTGCTCATGTTTGTGCCACAGCGACAACTGCAAAAGACGATCTTGAGTGCAGGCAGAGGATCGAGTATAGCAAAATAAAAATTAATTTATTCTCTTGTTTACTGTCGACTGTTTCGTATCCGCTTTCAGCTTCATTGGGGATATGGTAAACAAATAAAAAGGAAAACTAATGAATAAAACACAAAAAAAAACACATTAACACCACCGGCCAGGCCAAGGTGAGTTCGCTGACGGCATTCCTCAGGGTCAGTATAATCTTCCTTTTCGGTGCAGCTACCAGAAGCAGCGCAACGATTCGAAGGTGCAACAGATTCTTCAGAGGATCTTTTTCTTTTTTTTAGCCCATTAGCGCCTTATGCGTTTCAGTTTTGCGGGTGTCAATATCACCCTGAGATATTGGAATGGTGGAAAAGCGAAGAACATTTATTGCTCCGTAAATTACCCATCCTGGATGTTTGGAGTCGGTTATTGTTTGTTTGCCTAACTTTTGCCACTCACTCACACACATACCCCTTTTCTTAAGAATTGTAATCTGTTCGTATCATTAAACTAAAGACGTATAATATAATGCGTACGTTAGCCTGTGCAAGCGGCGATCGAGCTAGAAATAAGCAAGCGAAGTTGTTTTGAGCAAAACAGAGTCGTTTGCTGTCGTATGACTTATTTTCCGTGTTGTTGAAGGATTTTCCAGGTATTTATGGAGCCCCCCACATAAACATCTTGCAGCTGTTTTGGCAAGGTTTGCCTCGGCAACATAATGCGGGAAGGAATTTCCACACCGTCGAAGGTTACATGTTGCCTTTTTATTGCCACTAGTCGAGTAAAGGTTGGCTCCGTTTTTGTGCTACAAAATGGTTGTTAACTTTGTCAAGCAGTTTGCCGAAAACGAGCCAAACCATTATTTCGTCGGGGCTGGTTGTGAAAGTTTTCGAGATTTCGAATGTGGGTTAAGCGGCACGATCACGGGGTTATCGGCAGTGACGATTGTTTTGTTTCTAAGTCTTGAAATTGGTAAAACGAGATTAAATTAATGAAAAATATATTCCATGTTGTGCGCTTCTGCTTCTTCCACGGAACCGGTCGCACCGGCAGGGAACAGAGGTCACGAGTGTGTGGTTTGTGGGCGAAGGTTGAAGGCAACTGCTGATCGTTTTACCACACTGTTATGTGCAACAGGTTTGAGCATCAGAGCGGCGGGATTCACCGCACCCGCCCAGAACAGCATCAATCTGGACGGCAGGGTTTGGTGAGACGCATGTTATCTCAATCCGGTTCTCGAGCCGGTAGGAGCACCCCGTACCAGGCGCAGCTGCCATTCCACTGCGCCCGAACACGGCTGACCGTACGCACACAACGATCGGTCGGTTGTCGGTGCCTTAAATCCATACGATCGCGTGGCCGCGTAGCTCAATCTTCTCCAGACCGCGAACGGTGTTGCACGCGCGCGGCCGAACTTTGTTTATTCGCAACTTTTGCTACTAACAGTCCGGTTTCGGGAGGACTCACCGGGTTTTCGGTGACCGGGTGTCATTGTACGTGTTGTTTGTGCGTTAAGCAGTGTGTTTGTGTAGTTGCCAGCTAGGAGGTGAGTATTGGTGATGGACAGTGGCGTACAGTACCGATTGGGGAAACGCGGAAAAGAGAACACACTGATGTTGTCTACTAAATAAGCTACCTTTCCTACTCGATCGTGCACTATCAACTCTGCGTACTGCACCTCCCCAGACGTATCAGTCAAAAGGTTATCATCATACGATCACCTACTGCGATCGCTTATTTTATTTTGCTTTTTCCTATTTTCGTATTTCCCCAACTAATCGGTGGAGAAATCAATACAAGCAACTGCCGGAACGTCCCGGTCAAGCAAGTGTTAATAATATAAATCCACATCAACTTTGCTTTCGAACAAGACGAGTTTTGTGCTTCCAAGTAGGATGAATTGTTCCACTTCTTGAAATGGGGCTTTTTTGAGCCTAATTTAAATTCTTCGCTCGTGCGTCTATTCGCTACAGCGTCACAAACAGAACACACAGTCGTGGCAACTAGCAAGCTCGAGAGCTATAAAAAGAGTTATAAAATTAAACATCCATTCTTCTTTCATTCTGTATTCCTGCACTAGACGATCAGCATGGTGTCTCGAACCATCGCGCTACTCGCCGCAGTAGCACTGATGGGTGGTTTGGTAACCGCCCAGGATACGCTCGACGACTTATATCTGTCGCTGTACAATCTGACCGAGAACAAAAACACTGTAACGGAAGCACCCACTGCAGCTCCGGTGGCTGCCGTCACCCAGGCCAGTGTACCCGCTCAGCAACGCTATGTAAGTGATCGACGCGCATTCCAATGCGGAAACTCTTCGGTTAGCTCATCTTGTCAATTCTGCTGCCCGTTTTCAGACCTGCACCGGCGAATGTGTGCAGTACTATCTGTGCAGCGACAATAAGATCCTTACGGACGGTGCCGGTATTATCGACATTCGTGTCGGAGAGGATGCAACGGAGGAGTATGAGTGTCCCCACTTCCTGAACACTTGTTGCGAAAAGGATTTGGTACTTGTTGAACCTCCACTCTCCACCACTAAGGCTCCACCGACGATCGATGGAGGTCCGGCACCGCGCCGACCAACCTGCGGTTTCCGTAACGTCGATGGGTTAGGCTTCCGGATTACCGGAAACAAGAACGGTGAGTCGGAGTACGGTGAATTCCCGTGGATGTTGGCTGTGTTGCGTGAGGAGCGCGTTGCTGACAACAATCTCAACGTGTACGAGTGCGGTGCTTCTCTGATCGCCCCGAACGTCGTGCTGACCGCGGCCCATTGCGTGTTCAACAAGCAAAAGGAGCAACTGTTGATTCGTGCCGGTGAATGGGACACACAGACCCGGGACGAATTGTATCAACATCAAGACAGACGTGTAGCCGAAGTCATCACGCACGAAGCCTTCAACAAAGGCTCGTTGGCGAACGATGTGGCTTTGCTGCTTCTGAACGAACCCTTCCAACTGGCGGAGAACGTACAACCGATCTGTCTTCCACCGAAGGGAACCTTGTTCGATCATAGCAAGTGTTTCGCTTCCGGCTGGGGTAAGAACATATTCGGCAAGGAGGGCAAGTATCAGGTGATTCTGAAAAAGGTGGAGCTTCCGGTGGTCCCGCACGGTGACTGCCAAAATTCACTGCGTAACACACGACTCGGCAAGAGGTTCGCACTGCACCAGAGCTTCTTGTGTGCTGGAGGAATTGCTGGACAGGATACGTGCCGCGGTGACGGTGGTTCGCCGCTCGTCTGTCCGATTGCGGGCTCGCCGACGCACTACTACCAGGCCGGTATTGTTGCGTGGGGCATCGGTTGCGGTGAGAACGGTATTCCCGGTGTGTACGGTAATGTGGCCTACTTCCGTGACTGGATCGATCAACAGTTGGTGGAACGTAGTATCTTAGCTCGGGACTACGTTTACACGCCGTAAGCTCACATCACCGAATCCGATTGTAACACATCACAGACAAACGTTTGATTAATGTGCAGCTAGTACTAATGTATTAGGGTTATAATAAAAAGTTATAGTACATAAAATCAGTTGCATTTTGTTGGTTCTTCAGTCTTTCAAATATGTGGCTCTCTATTATTTTGGTCTGTTGCCATATAGGTTTGAGGGTTTGAGTTACCCTAAACAACTCACGCGCAATCCCCATTATCCCATCCTGAGGGATCCCCTTCATTACCAATTTTTCCTCCATCCAAGAATTACACAGAATCCAAGATGAAAGAGGTCTAAGTGACCCAAAAACAACAACAATTATATGGTTACATAATGTCGTAAGTATTCTGATATGTAGAGCACTGTCCCTCGGTCGATACCGAATGTAGGTGATGTGGCAAGACGTCTCTCGATTTCGCTTCAAAAATTTATGAATATTAATTGAATGCATTTGTGCTTCAGAACTGAGAACTTAGACATCAATTGGGACGCTACTTCTCAACCTGGGCAATCAGCCAGTCACTCAATAAGACTGTCGTCGCAGTCCTCGTGTTCAGGACTCGAGGTTCATTCAGGTTTACGATACACACCCAAAAACCTGATAGCTTCTAACGTGCACGGAAAGATTTTCAGATTCAAATATGTTAACATCTTCTTTACATTGCTTACATCATTTCTTTCTATCCGTAATACAAAAAAGCAAGATGGCTTTTATGCACTTCGTCTATTTGAATTAAATGGCCAGTCACAGTGTGATACATGAGAACTCATTTAATACAGAATCTATTATTCAAATAAGGGGCAGCTTTATGCAACCACACACAATAGTATTCAAGATCGGTGCAATCGGTAGAGGCACAAACAGAATCGAGAGTCCACCGCTCAGATTTGCTCAACGGAACCAGTCCCGAAGATTATACACCATTAGACTTCGTATGACATAGTATGGGTTATGCGTGTTTTATTTATCTTAAGGTTTATAAATATATGATGAGGTAGAAACGATGCACAATTCTCTTCTAACAGTGGGCGACGCCGGACTCGTTTGACTACAGCTGTACGTGGTGTTTCAAGTTCATTCTACTATTTTAAAACCATTTTAAACCAAGTTTTCGTGAAAAGTTGATGAAAATATGTCAAAAATGTTATTGCGTACCGTCGTATTTTTGGTGGTCGTTTTGGCGCTGATCATAACAACGGCACAAGCAAAGGTTATACACCATGATCGCCCTAATAACAATGGTGAGCTTTTTTGGCAGCAGTGGTGAAAGGTGAAATCGACATCCCATACAAACAGCTGTGACAAGCCGTGGTAAATTCAGAAACAGCGAAAAGAAGAATAGAAAGAGAGGAAAAAAGCAAGCGTTGTCAACACATTGCCCT
>KB663611.1:1419555-1498231 GCA_000349025.1 Anopheles minimus | reverse complement strand
TTTTCAAACCTGTGTTGGGGTAAGAGGTGAAACTTATCATCATCACCAATACGATTTTGAGGGAAACGAGCAAATGTTTTATCAGCACGTTCACAAACTGGGAGGTCGTCGTACGGCTATAAGGGAAAAACCTGAACCGAAGCATAGTTCCGAACTAAGCATTGGCTAAACGCGCTAAAGAAAACTTTTGATGTGATCATTCTTGTCCGGATCGTGAACGACACTGTACCTCGGGTATTATCTTGCGATTATAGGCCCAAACTGGGTATAACTTAATTTCTTCGACGGTAACATAATTAAAAAACATATTTTATTCATTTCATTTTATACATTTTATAAAGCAAAACGATAAATAAATACAAATCAAAAGCAGATAATACCTTATTATTATTAACCCAGTTCATTAATCGGGGGTGGGATCATTAATAAAAGGTCTGGGGCTTCTAGGTCGTGGAAGAGGAAGCTGGCTATGAAACTGGAAAGTGAGTGAGAATGTCGCGTTCTTAGCGACTCAAGGCCAGGTAGACGCCAACGAGCAGAGCCCAGAACTAAAAACCCAGAAAGGAAGCGGATCGATCATAGTCACACCAGCGGTCGACCGACAGCAGTACAACGATTTTAGATACAGAGGATCCAAGGGACTGTATTCAAGGACACATCTAACCAGGAAACAATAAAGAGCATTTATGATCGTTGGATCCCGACATTATTTTGTATTTCGTTGAATAAGACCCAACATGTGGTTTGCTCTTGTAATTACCGATGCAATTAGTGACCTGAAACTAAGACGGTTATCTAGTAAGATACCTAAGTCGCGAATACAGGAAGTACGTTCAAGCATCTGGTTTTCTGTATGGTAGTCAAAAGATATATTGCGTTCAGCTCTAGCAAATGAAAATATGCATCGTGCAAGAGCTGAAGAGATTTAGAGCTTACTAGTAGCGTCTCACTTATGCACTTTGAAGATGCTGTCATAAGAGAGTTGTGAAGAATGATCTCGAACAGCACGATAGTTTATGACGTTTTCCGATCCCCTATCATGGACATCATACAAAAAGGTTTCCATACATTAGGGAAGGAGCCAGCTTGAAGAGATGCGTTAAAGATGTCTGTCAAAATTGGCGCAATAGTGTCGCAGCATCGAATGAGAACAACAGCTGGGATTCCACCGAGACCCGGAGCAGATGATGGTTTAAGTCGTCTTATACATTCAGCAACCGAAGCAGGATCGACCAATGGAAATCCGTAATCTAATATGTCCGCTGGGGTGTCAGCAACCGCTGCATTTACCGTGGATGAATCCAGTGATGCAGCCGTGCAGGTATTTATCTTACCTTAAGTTAACAACGTGGAACAACGTTATTTAATTGAATAAAAGTAAAATATATACATCGAAGTAGAAAAAAAAGTAGTCTCGTTCTTTAAAAAGCGACCGTTGATTGATTGGATGCTCTGTTAGCTGGTGTGGTAGAAATACCGCACTGGAGGGGTATGGATCCGAAGCCTCTAGAAGGATAACAAAGGCTCTCCACACTCTACTCCTACTCAATACGTCCCCGGCGTACAGAGCGGTAACATGTCTCTCCAAATATCTGAGCTTGGGTATTCGGGGAAATACCCAACCCCTTGGGAGTTTGAGTGATATGGCTAAATTGAGTGGAGGGAGACGACCAGCGTCCGTTTTCCGTGTTAGGAGCGGCTGGCTGTCTCTTTTGTCCTGGCCTCCTACGGAACTTAAAACAGATAGGATGCGTTGGTCCTCCGACGAGACAGGAGGTTGGGGGAGAGGCCTTGCAAGCCACCTCCAATAACACCGCAACGGAAAGTCTACAATCAAATATAACGGATTGGAGACCAGGCCATGTCTATTTGACGTGCCCGATAGGGCAGGCCAACCAAGAAGAAGAAGAAGATCGATTGGATCTTTATCAGTACGTTCGAAGCTATCGGTGGTCTCTTTCAGTAAGACAGGACCCAGCCAATGACCGTTCCGTATCGTATAATTATTTTACCTCCGGTATATTTTGGGGTTTTTCAACGTTTGAAGAGCCTCCATAGCATCATGCTAATGAACTGGCTAACGAAGATCTTTCTCGAATTCTACTAAAATCCTGTAAAAAAAATCAAGCAAGGTAACTCTCAATGCTCCTCAACAGCGAACTAGCGTGCGAAATATAATTCCGTCCTTTTCAAACCTGTGTTGGGGTAAGAGGTGAAACTTATCATCATCACCAATACGATTTTGAGGGAAACGAGCAAATGTTTTATCAGCACGTTCACAAACTGGCTATAAGGGAAAAACCTGAACCGAAGCGTAGTTCCGAACAAAGCATTGGTTGAACGCGCTAAAGAAAACTTTTGATATGATCATTCTTGTCCGGATCGTGAACGACACTGTACCTCGGGTATTATCTTGCGATTCTAGGCCCAAACTGGGTATAACTAAATTTCTTCAACGGTAACATAATTAAAAAACATATTTTATTCATTTCCGTAAAGAAGAGTATCACCTCCGTACTGTGGAGCTAGCAGTGATCATGCAGTTGGTAATCTGTTTGCTAGTACAGATAATTGTTGCTGCCGGAGGGTTTGCGAACGCTCAATTGAATGTAGGTAACGGTTGTAGGAAGAAGTGCACTGAAGCTCTAGGCATTTTGAATAAGTTTTTTTCATTTGTACTTTTAATTCCAGTCGTGTACCGGCGAATGTGTGCCCTACTACCATTGCAGCAACAATAACTTCATCACGGACGGTACTGGCATTATCGGTATTCGTATTGGAGAAGAGTCCGAGTGTGCAAACTCCGTGCACGTATGTTGCGAGAAAGAAGCAGTTGTTGCTGAATCGACAATAAACATTGCCAAAAAAATTCCCGGCGGTGGTTCGGAAGCACTCCGTAAAACGTGTGGATTTCGCAATGTCAATGGTTTAAGCTTCCGTATAACGGGTAACACTGACGGTGAGTCGGAGTACGGTGAGTTCCCGTGGATGTTGGTGTTACTACTGGAAAAGCCTGCCAACGGTAAAACTCTGAGCGTATACCAATGTGGCGGTTCCCTAATCGCCCTGAACGTCGTTCTGACCGCGGCCCATTGTGTGTCCAATGTTCCTAAGGATAAGTTGTTGATACGTGCCGGCGAATGGGACACACAGACCCTGGACGAATTGTATCCAAATCAAGACAGACGTGTAGCCGAAGTCATCACGCACGAAGCCTTCAACAAAGGCTCGTTGGCGAACGATGTGGCTTTGCTGCTTCCGGACGAACCCTTCCAACTGGCGGAGAACGTACAACCGATCTGTCTTCCACCGAAGGGAACCTTGTTCGATCATAGCAAGTGTTTCGCTTCCGGCTGGGGTAAGAACATATTCGGCAAGGAGGGCAAGTATCAGGTGATTCTGAAAAAGGTGGAGCTTCCGGTTGTCCCGCACGGTGACTGCCAAAATTCACTGCGTAACACACGACTCGGCAAGAGGTTCGTGCTGCACCAGAGCTTCCTGTGTGCTGGAGGCGTTGGTGGACAGGATACGTGCCGCGGTGACGGTGGTTCGCCGCTCGTCTGTCCGATTGCGGGCTCGCCGACGCACTACTACCAGGCCGGTATTGTTGCGTGGGGCATCGGTTGCGGTGAGAACGATATTCCCGGTGTGTACGGTAATGTGGCCTACTTCCGTGACTGGATCGATCAACAACTGATAGATTACAGCATTCTTTCAAGAGACTACGTATATACGCCATAAGCAGATGTAATATTGTCCTTTGCAATTCGGTAATAAATAAAAGTTTTGATGAACCAGACAGCATTTCGAAATTCCTATTTATTATTACTGGAACTACCGGACCGGAGATACATTGAGTTTTTAATATTAATTTCTCCTGAATTAATGTAAGATATTCACATATCAAAACGAAAAAAAAACATTAAAACAAAATCTACATGAATTTACTGTTAGCTCAAGTGTTGTCTAACAGTTATCCAAATTGTGTTATTCAATTGCGAATGGTTAGGAAGATACACGGCCAGGCCGTTCTATCGTGAATAAAAAAAAAGAAAAAAAAGAGTCGTTAGTAAAAAATAAAAAATCATTTAAAACAAAACATTTGCAAAAGTTAGCTGGAGCTATAGAATTGTACTCAATACAAGATCACAACACCGGTAAATACTGTCGGGACGGATCGGCTGGTTTAAGTTGCTGCACAAATCCAGGATTTCGGTGATGATTGATCCACGCGGTAATACTTTCGATGGTCAAACCCGTACACTCGCTTACTAGTAGTCCTGCAAGCTTTAAGCCATCCTGCGAATCATCTTGCCCGCAAACAATCCCCGACCCATTCAGAGAACTATCACTGCAGTGCTTATCGTCGTGACCGAGACAGATCGTTCCGGGTGTGCAAAACAAATCGTCCTGAAAGGTGGTCACTTGTACTGGGTATCGTTTGGGGTGTCCGGAACCCTTCCCGAGCAGAGTTCGGTTCCATCCGATCGTGTAGCAGCGGCTATCTGTCTGCCTTTCTGGTGAGGAACCCAACGAAGCGTAACACTGCCGGTTGTGAACTGTGTCTATGAGGCGCAACAGCGCAACATTGTTGCGGACTGGATCGGATGTATTGTAATCTTCGTGGATGATCTTTTCCTTGAGGGTGTATATCTACAAAGGTGAAATGAACAATTTGTGAAGCCTTCTTTTATGATCGATGGGACACATGCAGGAGTGCGGTGTTTCTTATCCTTTTTACCATAAAAGCTATTGATGAAATGCTACGATCTGGGTTAGTTTCAACATGATGATGTATTGCACACTAATTGCTAAATTTTCCACCAAACATACTTTCCAAAAAATGTTGCTGGCTACCTGCTGTCTATTGTTGCCAGAAAGCCTACTGAGGAACCAGTGGACGACCTTGATTGACAGCGGATGTTGAATCAGTGAAAAGGAGGACGATCACCATGTTGCTAAATCGTGGCTATGGTGGCTATCACCAGGATGGCATACTTCAGCAATTGCATAATCCCGCTGGGGGAACCGTTTTTTTTAATTTGAAGAACGGCCAGGTCGTTTAGCTCCTGGCGCTTTTTTATAGCATGCTAATACATGACCCCTATCTTTTTTGTGATTCCTCGCTAAATTTCTCTTTTGTTTGACTAAATTGAGAAACATCTGAACTGATCATCTTATTGTTATGGTGTGTTTGTTGGAAATACATAAAAATATAATTCCCATCCCATGGGTTTTGGGCCAATCCTTCTACCTTCCTAATATCTTTTTATAAAAAAAATAATTTTGTAACAACGTTATTCCATATCCAAGCCCTCATGCAAGCAATGATAATCTTCAACGATTAACTTACATTTTTCGTGCGTAACGTAGATCGGCTGGAAATATCGTAATCGCCGACATTCACAAACAGTTCCTCCGTAGGCAGATTTTTCACGTAACTCGCAGTGGTTAGTACTAGCGACTGGTCCACAAGTACCCCACCACAAACAAACTGATCGGTTTGAAGCCCGGGTATGATTTCCACCCTTGCCCACACCGAAACTAGCCACGGTGGAAAGCGGGTACCATCTTCTTGCGCTTCACTCCACTCACACATCCCACGTCGCTCGGCTTCGAAATCCGGACTAGCCATTCCATTGATATCGTTGATCATATCCACCCACGATGTGCGATCCATCCGGCAGCACACATGCCCATCGGCACAGTCGGCTCCGGGTTCGAACATTGTGCAGAGCGATCGCGGCAGACAGGTTCCGTCACAAGTTGTTGGTTTTTCCAAGTTTGTTCTACAGCAATACTTCCCAGAGGGACACCGATTGTCTTCATTTGCCCGAATGTTTAACACGTCCTCGCCGTACTCGTCATAGTCCGCACCGGCACATTCTGATCGATTAGTTACGCACACTCCATCGCACAATGGTTCTCCCAGTGTGTCCGACAAGCGGGTTGGGTTATCGTCCACCGGTACATCACAACACAACATTCCCACCGGGCAAACATCGTCCGTGTCCAAAAGGCGCAAATCTACATCCAACGCTGGGCAAAGACTTTCCGGCACACAGTTACAGCCCAACGATGTTCCAACACTGCATACACATGTAACGACGAAAAATAATGCCCGCACGTAGGTAAAACCTTCCCTTCCTGAAGACCACATAGTTCTTTCGTCGCTTCACTAAATCAACATTTGAATATCACTAAATGTTACGTTCTGCAAAGCAACTTTTCCGACGAACGAGTTGTACTGACTGTTGGATACCAACTGAAACATCACATTCCATGAGAATTGTAACCTAAACGCGAAAGAAGCGCCAGGGTTCAATTCCGGTGGGGAGCACTAGTTACGTAACGGACGCGGTCCCGATTGGATGATGCGCAACGTAACCGAACGAACGCAAGATCGTTACGATCTGTACTTCGTGCGGGGAAAAAAAAAACACCGGCAAAAGACTAGCATTAGAGTACCGAGGTTATCATTAGCCGAAGGAGTACAGAAATGCTTCACCGATGTTAAACCATATCACTCAGGGATCACTATATCCCAAAGGTTATAGGTTATAATCATTCAATGTAGCAAACGTCCCTGAGGCGATGATGGGTCTACTTTTTTTCTGTATACTGCCAATCCAAGGTGACAAAACATTTTACTTTTGCTAAACGAAAGGACTTGCTCCACATGCTCCACTACAGCACATGCTTTCCGAATGTAGGATCGCATCGCCCAAAACTTGTTTTCGCGTAGCTCCAAACACAGTATGGCGGATCCACACTGTAGTCAGTAATTTAGGAAAAGTCTAGAACTTTGAATATTTTAACATTCCGCTCTTCTTTGAGCGTGTGACCGTTTTATGATTTTAAACCATTCCCGAACCGTTGGGGATAAATATAGTTTGTCTATAATTTTGATTATCTATCACAAACTTGTTTACCTTGTCGAATTTTATTTTTAAAACATGATAATAATTAACAATAAGGAAGGCACTGTTTTCCTTTTGCTTCTCCTGTGTCGGTTGGTATAGCTTCGCATGTTAACCAAAGAATTCACACCGCACAATAATTGCCCAGTACGTATCCTATACAGTAAAATGGATAATAATGAACCGGTCTTTTAATTCACACATCGACATTACGGTAGGAATATTTAATACATCAATACCATTCCTACCCAAAACGGACGGTTTTGGGAATGCCATATACCGGGTTTGTTAATTTCACAACATTTTTTGCCTATTTTGCAAGCTTTCGCTCTTCTTTCACAACAAGCAACTAGAGAAAGTTTGCACGTTTGCAAACTTTATTTTACTTTACTTACAGCTTTCTCTATTACTTTACGTCTAATTCAGAAAAAAAAATGTCCTCCTCTATGATTGTGATCCATATTTTACCTTTGCAAGCAGCCTCGCGTAAAAAAAAACCAAACAATTCTGAGCTTGAAGAATATTACCTTTTTTCTTCAAATTTACAAACAATTTCTCGAAAATTCCATCCTGACTTTCATTTCCGATGAATTTAAGCAATCAGCAGAATATATTATCAGAAGAATTTATCGCTACTGTGGCATCTGAACGCGTTCGTTAGCGTTCGGTGTATAAAAAAACCAGTTCCAAGCAGTACCGGCCACAGTACTACCTACAGCAGAAGCAAAGTTTCACCGTCACCACTGCCGACACAAAGTGGTTTTCGTGCGCTCGTAGTCGTCGGGTCATCGCCGTCTTCGACGGGTCATCATTGCCACCGGTCCCGGGTACAGCTTGTGATTGTAGTGAAATCGATTTCGTTGTGATACTGTAACGCGAGCACATTGTGTACGCATCCATCTCAGTGGCAGTAGTATTGCTTGGTTCGTTCAATCGATCGTGCACTCGAGGAAAGCAAAACAGGACAGAATACTTCCAGCCACTAGCGCGATGAATCTGGTAGTAGCGATCACCGCTGCGTGTTTGGTGGTGTTGGTGTTAGAACTACCGACCATCCAGGGACAGGTAAGTGAAACAACCAGACACTTCTTACCTCATCTAACTGCATTCTGGTTGCAGTCTTGTGCAGGAAAATGTGTTCCCCAGAAAAATTGTAAACGGCCGATGCTTGAAGAGGATTCGCCCATACCGGAAGTGGATTTGCGTGTTGGTCAGGACGATTCGGACGTTGACAGCCCATGTCCCCACTATCTGGATGTATGCTGTGCACCGGGCGACGAAGTTGAAGATGGTTTTGCACTGCACACGGGAACGCAAAAATCGGTCTTTGAGTCCTGTGGACAACGGAACGCGAACGGCATCGGTTTTCGTATCGGTGCAGGAAAGGTGGAAGAATCCGAGTTTGGTATGGCGGTCATAAAAGTATTTTGTTAACAAGCGGAAATTGAACCTTAGCTTTCTCTCCTGCCAGGTGAATTCCCATGGACGCTACTGATAATAGAGCTGCAGAAGCTGTTCGATGAAGAGGAAATGGAGGTCTATGAATGCGTTGGATCGCTTGTAGCACCAAATGTTGCGCTCACGGTGGCACATTGTATGCTGAATAAATTGCCCCAAAATTTGTTAGTTCGAGCCGGCGAATGGGACACTCGGACTGAGTCCGAACTTCTCTCGCATCAGGTAAAACTTCCTTCTCGTAAAAACTTTCACATCCATTTCCGTAATCCATTCGGTTGGTTCGGTCCTTCCAACGCAGGATGCCAAAGTAAAGGAAGTGTTGATACACGACCGTTACAACAAGCTTCACCATTTCGATGTGGCGCTACTTGTGCTGGAGAACCCATTGCAACCGGCGGACAACATTCAGCTAATCTGTCTCCCACCACCCGGTGTACGACCGTCCGTTGATGAGGAGTGTGTCACCGGTGGTTGGGGTAAGGATAAGTTCGGCCAGGCCGGTATTTACCAGCAGATATTGAAGCGCGTCACTCTACCGATCGTCGATTCGACCAAGTGCCAGCAGGCGCTCCAAAAAACACGCCTCGGGCCGAGTTTCAAGCTGCACAGCTCGTTCTTCTGTGCCGGTGGCAAAAAGGATGCGGATGTATGTTCTGGCGATGGTGGTGCCGCCCTGGCGTGTCTTCTGCCAGGTTCACCTACCACATACTATCAGGCGGGCTTAGTTGCTTGGGGTATTGGGTGCGGTGATGAGAACATACCCGGAGCGTACGTGGACTTGGAAAGCACACGATCGTGGATCGTAACCAATCTGAACAAGTTGAAGGTCGATCCGACGTACTACACAGCTCCGTGAAGAAACGATGCTCCAGAATTGAAATACCCCTAACTTATATAACCCATTGCTGTATGAAAATAGAAACAAACCATAAATTAATGAAGATTACCCGAAACACGAAATGAGAGTTACACGTATAGCTCTCGCTGTCTAAAAAAAAAAACATACATATTTGAGAGTCGTCGCGTGTTTACAACGAGAAAAACCTTGAAGTTCGTTTGAGAAATCCTCATGATCTTTGACGTTCGAACGATCCTCTTACGGTGGTATCAATCGATTCTATTTTCCAAACATGCAACCAAATCTGAGTCCAAAACAATGAACTACCAATCTTGTGGAAAGGTTATCAAGACCTCGAATGTTCGGTGTATTGCTTTAAGCCTACAGCGTCATATCATCTGCTGGTTTTATGTGTCATGGCCGATTTACGACAATGAAACACGAATTTTGGAATAATTTCTTAATTTGACTCATTATTGACTTACTAAATCGTTCAATAACAAAGAACGGCATTAATAAATGAAATTTGAGCCGAATCTAGGGGACAATTCTCGATGGCTCGGAGACTTTTTTTTCAAAAACCGTGACAATATCTGAAGTGTATAAAATAATTCCGCACCAATTTAGAGGGTAAGTAACTTGTGACATTCTTTACATGAATTATCAACGAGGAAGAAGCGTTCATGTTTGGAACAGGTAGCTTATGGTAAAACCGGTTCCATTAAACTAGGATCATTTTTTACAAATAACGTATTCTAAAAATAAGCTGTTGCCCCTTCAAGCATAGGTAGATGATACCTATTCAATATACGACAGTAAAATTAACTGCTGGCTTAAGTTACCTTTATTCCACCGTGTGCTCCTAGGGGTTTTTGTTCGCTACTTCTAAAAAAACCCGTTCTACAATCACAACCCGGCGGGAAAAGCCCCAATGCCAGGTCGTTGCGCTCCAACCAGTTTGTAAACAAAAGCAACACATCAACGTAAAACCCGGACATCGTAGCTCGCAGCTCGATTTGTTTGTTTGATCGAACGATCACTATCAAACTTATCACATCGTATTGCTCCAGTTACTAGTGCACAGGGCCATTGCCAAGGTTCTCTTTCTCTCTCATAGATCATGCACATAACCATGAGCCACCTTCAGCTGAGTGAATCGGACGGAAGGGATTTTTTGTTGGGGAATTCCCCTATCAACATGCAAGATGGAAATGTATTTATTCGAGTTCGAGTAAGTAGACGTATTCGGAATTAAGTTTAACTGAAATGTGCAACATTTATAGGAACAGCACGTTGGTTGGTCGTTTCTCTAGGTTCGTTTTCATTTACCAGAAAAAACCACCTTTACAATATTTTTCTTAATTTCAAGTTTATGTGATCACTCGATCAGTCAACTGAACATTCTGAGGTAAACTTTGGGAACATTCAGCACTCTCACGCACGTCACTGTGGGTGCATGCACAATGGCCGACGGTTCGGCGAGAAGTCAAAAACAACGAATGCCACCACCTCTCGATCATCATCGTTCTACCCCTGATTGCTGTTGATCTGTGGGCATCCCCCACCTTTGCTTTCAAAACACACGCAACGCATACGATCGGCGTTGTACCTTGCCGAGTGGTGTATTGAGCTCGCGACTCGAACGATCTTGCGGCCAGTTTCTTACCGGCAGTGTTACGACTCAGTCGAGTGTGTTTCCCGCAGCTTCACCCGGAGCGCACAACACACCGCTGGATCGTGATCCTCATCGTGTTACTGTGTCTGCTCGTGTGTTTGTGTGTGTTTATTATTTACCCAATCTTTCAATCCGGTTCGGCTTCACGCTTGACCGAGCGTCGTACAAAGGGGCAAGAAGTGCGAACATTGCTGTACCATTTTCGGTGTATTTGCTTTAGTTTTCGGAGGTAAGTTGCTTTGTTCGATTTATGATCCTATAACGTCCGTTAAATAGAAGCCTTAGCTAGTGCGAGCCATAATGGCACGTGGTGCAATTGCGACATCGACCCAACCCGGCCGATAGCAACGTCTGCAAAGTTTTCGTTTGATTTTTGCAACAAACTTAAAAAAACCTTTCAAGCACCAAGCACAACTGAAGCGAAACCAAAGCTTGTCGGTAGCTTTGGAGGACGTTCCGTCCCGTGATCAGAAGGTTTCATCGATGGTTTTTGCATGGTTTTATCCTATTAGTTTCAGTTTTAGACTCTTTTTTTCTGCTCTGTTCCACCATTGGGGAACATTCTGGCACAGTTACTGAAGATTGGAAGATTTGAAGAAAACAGGTTCGTGTAACCCGAAAAGTTACGGGTGACCTCCAACACACGGGTTCGGTTCAGTTCAAGTCGTTCCCGGGGCAGCATAACATCTTATCGCAAGGTCATGCAAGCCGGCACCTCCGCCTGGTCTGATTTTTGTTGTTTGGATGTGCGAAATGTAAGAAGAAAAGGAAAGCCGAAAAGTGTACAAAAAGAACGTAACATAATGGCCTCTCCTCGGGTTGGGTAACTTTTACGCAATCAATCATTCCGTACTTGGGGTGCGGGAACCATCTAAAGCTATACTACCGACATTTAATCTCATTAAAAGTGGAACAACAAGGCACGTACGATGTTCATCAGGGAAGCAAAGGCCAATTAAGCCGTCTGTTAATCGTATCTCTCCCGCAAGTAAAGGTTTGAAAGGATTGCCTAACTTCCGAAGCATTACAAAAGATATTCATAATCGTTGATCTGTCAACGTGGTTGGAGTATTCAAGCAAACATTTCAAAGCTCAGCTCAAGAAGAGGAACGACTATAAGAAATATTGCTTGAAACTAGTGTTGTGCTTAATGAATCTTATCGAAAGAGTCATTCATATGAATCTTCATTGAAGAGTCATTCATATGAATCTTCATTGAAGAGTCATTCAATTCATGAGTCGACTCCAAAAAGATTCATAAGTCCCCAAAGATTCATGAATCCCCAAAGATTCATGAATCTATGGGGATTCATGAATATTTCAGGATTCATGAATATTTGGGGATTCATGAATCTTTGGGGATTCATGAATCTTTGGGGATTCATGAATCTTTGGGGATTCATGAATCTTTGGGGATTCATGAATCTTTGGGGATTCATGAATCTTTGGAGATTCATGAATCTTTATAACAGAGATTCAGAGTCATTCATTCAGTTCAAAGATTCATTCAGATTCATGAATCTGAATCAGATTTACCCAACACTACTTGAAACTAATATCGTCCCAAGCTAAGAACAGATGAAAGTTGGAACATGGCAGACTGAGAAGAAATAAACATTTCGAGGATTTCCGAGAGGACTGTATAATTATGCAACATTCAAAACGAAGGCCAAATCTGTGCAGATTATTAATTCCATGAAATATTTGTCCTCTCTCTTGCCAATCTCTACAGCAATCGAGTTAGATTTATGTTAATTTATGATTCTCAAGAAGAGTGCTTTAAGCTCTTCCATCAATATGCAAACGCTAACAGAGTGAGATTTGTATTTGCTATTGCATCAGCATTTTTTATTCTGCGGATGGTTGTACCATTTACTGTGCAAATATTAGTTTTCACCACTTTGTGTTCATACCAGTTTAGTAAAGAATCAACATGGGTTTTGTTTTTGTTGTTCTTGTTATGTCTGTTTGTTTTTAATTAATGATCTTCAAGATCATGCCCATTTATATTAGGTTTCCAGAACTTAATCTTACTCGGAGTTAATAACAAATCTCACATCATCACAAATGAAGTATTCGATAACTTACCATTTCCATCTCTTCTTTTAGCTTACAAAATGGCACTTTCCTTTAGAGCACTGATTGCTTTCGCAATCGTATGCCTCGCCCAGGCACAACAGCCAATCGATAAGATCTTCTTCCCCGAGAACGATACGATCCTCAATTTTGCGAATCGCGTTGGCGAAGACGATAACAGTGGCTTCCAGGCTGGTCAACCAGATCCACTGGACGCTATAACGCCAACTGTACGGCCACAAACACTGCTGACGGCGCAAGGTGAACGATGCACCTGCGTTCCGTATTTTACCTGCCAGCCACAGCCCGAATTTGCCGAGCAGAACAAATTCAACGAGATCAATGTCAAGTAAGTGATCGGAACTGATGAATCGGATACTTGAACGGAGGTGTAATGGGTTTTTTTCTTCACTTTTATACAGCTACAATCCGGAAAGCTGTCAGGATGTGTTGGATGTTTGCTGCCGGGATGTGGATTCGCTGGTGGTACCGATGAACAATACACCCGGTGAGCCTCCAGTCGGACGGCCGCGTGGCTGTGGACTCCGCAATATCGGTGGAATTGATTTCACGCTGACTGGAAACTTTGTAAGTATAGACCAAACCATAATGATCCGGAACTTTACAAAATACACTAATCGTTTGTTTGTTGCAGAACAATGAAGCTGGCTTTGGAGAGTTCCCGTGGACGGTGGCTATCGTTAAAGCGTTGGATGGAAGCAGCAGCTGTGGTGGGTCTCTTATTCACCCGAATCTCGTTCTGACCGGTGCGCACTGTGTCCAAGGTTTCCGGCAGGGTCAGTTGAAGGTGCGGGCCGGTGAGTGGGACACTCAGACGACCAAGGAACGGTTGCCGTACCAGGAGCGGCTGGTAACACGTGTCAACAGCCATCCCGACTTTAATCCACGCAGTCTTGCCAATGATATTGCTATTCTCGAGCTGGATAAGCCTATCCAGCCGGCGGAACACATTAACGTTGTATGTCTGCCGCCGGTTAACTTCGACACACGGCGTACGGATTGCTTCGCTAGCGGTTGGGGCAAGGAGCAGTTTGGCAAGGCGGGACGCTACAGTGTGATCATGAAGAAGGTACCACTGCCACTGGTTGCTTCCTCGACATGCGAACGGCAGCTTCAGGCCACGCGACTCACGTCACGTTTCCGGCTGCACCAGACATTCATCTGTGCCGGCGGTGAGCGTGGTGTCGATACGTGCGAAGGCGATGGTGGTGCGCCACTCGTGTGTCCAATTGGGGCCGCCAGCGAAAACCGGTACGCACAGGTCGGTAGCGTTGCTTGGGGCATTGGCTGTCATGATGCCGTACCAGGGGTCTACACAAACATTATTCTCTTCCGTTCCTGGATCGACAACGTGGTACGGACGCTTGGTTTCGACACGACCGTGTACGACGCCACGCAGTCTGTGTTTTCGAGTCTATTCGCTTGAATTCTTTAATTCTTTTCTCACTAATATATGGTCACCTTAATAACAGAGGTTTGTAAGACACAATAAACATTAAGTGCGTCAAAGCGCTTCGTAAGAGCATCTTTTTTTTATTTCTTTGTTTTTATTTTTTCATCTGGAAAACTATTGCTTCCCCCGCATTCACAGCACTCGTTCAAGGAAGACAGTTGTAGAGCTCTATTCTTCAATTGCCAAAGTGCCAACATGCGATTTTGTGCCGTCAGTCATATTACCGACTCAGAAGCGTATTGCATTCCTGTCCCTAAAACTTAACCCGTTCTTTCTGCTTTCCTGCATGCCGAAAGAACATTCTTCTCTGAAGTTAACGCTTAGCATCTTGCTTCTCTTAATAAGTATTAACTTTAACTAGCGAGATATGGTGTTCACATTTTCGCACACGGCTACACCACGGTCGGGTGCTTTTCTGTACAAGAATTGCTGTGCATGCAATACACTCCCGAGTTCCGGGATTCAGTCTGACTATTTTGCCCAGACCGTGGTGCTGCAACGTAACGCCGGTAACGCTGATTAATCCCCATACAGCGTTCCAATATGGTGCACTTCGTGGCATTTGCTATGGTTGTGTGCGTGTTGGTTTGTCTGTCTATTTCTCTCCACTTCCGGTAGCGCGGCGACCGGTGGATCCAGAAGCCTTGCTGACGGTAACTACGATACGATCCACGAATGAATAACCTCTGAAAGCAAGGGAACAGTGTTAGTGAACTAATGGCCGGGAGGTGGGTTGCGTCGGTGGTTGTAACCTACTATTCTGTCCCGGCGACAAATAGATGAGTATATCCTGACCCGATTCTACGACTGAAAGGGAAAACGTGACAGAATGAAACACGAATAGTTATTAAAATGTACGCTTGCATAAATTAAATTCAAAATAATGGCAATGGATGTATCGTGACAGAAATGAATGCGCAGCTTAAGAATGTCTGGTAAGAAACACATTACAAAGCATCACACTTATTGCTAATAACAAGATAATTCAAATCAAATTGTGTTAATAATCAAACTCAAGTTAGTAAATCAAGTAATGCGGTATATTAGCATATTGTTCGGAGATTTAACATCGAAAAGAAATATTAATACACTTGCATTTATGCAATACATGTCTATTTAACGTCAACATAATTTATAGTCACATTTATATAAATTTATAAGAGCCTTGTTTCTTACATATCTTCCTTATACACTCACGAAGGCAAATATCTAGGAATGGATAATGTCGAAACATTTTTCGTTTTTTTGTGAAATCACTTCCCTTAACAGTAAAGCAAACAAGAGATGCAATCACATTGAATTGCCCTGATTGTCTTATTGTGTTTTGACCGAATCATACATCACTGGCAAAGGCCTGGGTGATACAGGATGTTTTCCTTTGGCAAAGAAAAATGACACTTCAGTACACCAGCATCTACCATTCGAATTGTGCCGTGAAAAGAGATCGAAACTTCTAAAGCAATACCGACACAAGGTGTAAGAAATCGGTCTCACACTTTGCACATTTGATGTGCAGCCGCATCAAAGCGCCAGACACCGCACGATACAAATGCATTCGATGCACAGCACGGCTGTCTCTGGCGTCTGTTGTAGGCCAACGCGTTGCATAGCGTATAGGCCTAAAAAAGAACGATCCCGTCACATAGCTTCACCTTCGTTTCGCTGCCATTTGTATGGTACGTGCGTTTCAGTTCGTCTCCGGCCACTGATCCAAGCGGTGATAATCTATTTTTAATCGTAACGTGCCCGTGATAACGCACCTTTCGCGACAAAAATGCTCATCATTCGCGTACCAGAGGATCGCACGCTGTTGGTGTGCTTCTCTCCTTTGTATCGTGTGATGATGTACACACGGTCATGCTTCCGTGCTTGTTTTCTTTACAAATGTCTGCACACGCAACGACACACCCACAGACGTGTAACCAGCGTCGTCAGTCCGCTCTTGGATGCGATCGCTTATAATTATGTGATAAAACGTATAAAGTTAAATATTGATAACGTAATGGTGTTACCAGCATGCTAGTCTGATGTAAGACGGATATTTTGTTTGGATTGTTTAATGATCCTCCATACGTTCTTGCCCTATGCTATCACTATCCTACTCGTATGTAGCTCCCATAAAGCAAACAGCTGGCTTGTTCGTGAGGTATGTGAAACAGCACAATGAACTAACGCTGTGCAATTTTATTTTATTGAAATACGATGAATAACAAGCCATATTATCGGAGCGGCTCAGGTATCGATGATTTAACTTTATCACAAAAACATCTTATGCATTTGCGTTAACGGTCTGATTAAAGGTTTACATTACAAGCACTAATATGCAGTCTTACCGCTTAAATTTGAAGCATGTGAATACAGGATTCAAATACATCCAGATACACGGGCAAATAAAATCAAGGAAAGCCAAAATATGGCAGGTCAAATGGAAAAAGTTTCTAAAGATTAATAACATATTAGGGCTGGTCCAGATAGTCGACGCCGGTCTTTCACACAACGGACCGGGACCAAAATCCCAACCGGACTGTTCCCCCGTAGTGAGGACTGACTATCCAGTTGTGAAATAAAATAAGTCTAATACGGTCTGGCCGTCATACAAACATGAAAAAAAACTTGAACTGTTAAAAAAAGCACACAAACACGTACGTAGTGACGTGAGGACGGCCTGGAAAATATTATAAAAGAGTGGTTCATTCCACTATTTTGCAAACTTTTAAAAACTCGGTTAAGCACTGCTCTGCAAACACACTCACACAAACACACATGCAAACATACGTCTGACTGAGACACACCCTACCGTGTCCAAAGGAAAAAAGATCTCCCGATATTTGGCAAAGCATGCAAAAGGCTACTTTCGGCGTTCGTTTCTTATGCTACATGTTTCCTCTTGTAGGGAGGGTAACCGAGCAGAGATGTCCCGTGTCCCAATGTGTGCCGCTCTGTCTCATTATTCAATGCTTGTTTGTTAGTACGGCTGTGAATCGTCAGTGGCGATGGCTCTGAGCAGTTTTTAGCATTCGATGGATGATTTCTGATACTGGGCATTTTGCAACGGTGGCGGATTGGTTTGCTGGGTTTGTTGCTGTATCGATGGCGTTTGCTGCTGCTGCTGTTGCTGTTGTTGCTGCTGCTGGGTCGCTAGGGATTGTTGGTGACCGTGGGAGGGAACAGTTGGCAATGGCATGGACGTGGATCCATGTCCCGTCAAGGATGCAAATGACGGTGGCGGCATCTCCGCAATGCCCGGATACGGAGGAGCTGTTGATGGACCTGCAACGGATGCGCCAACGACAGCAGCCGCAGCAGCTGCAGCGGCAGCAGCAGCAGCGGCCGCAACCCCAGTATCGACCGATAGATGATGCTGGCGTCGCAGCATTGCACCTGCAGCACGGTGCTCACCGCCACCATTGCCCATATCACCCGCGGCCATAAAGGCCGGACTGTTGTTGGTCGGCGCTGGTGCAGCCGTTCTACTACCGGATGCTTTCGGCAGCGAGCAGACTTCGCACGCAAGCATTAGTTCGTGGTTTTGGAATGTACAGAGACTGCAGGTCCAGGGTTGATTTGTTCCTGAAGCGGATGGTTGCAGTCGATTCGCAGCCATCGGATCACCGACACCTCCACCATTCGACGTAAACGACGATGTGGTTGAGCAGGGTGAGGACGACGATGACGAAGGTGTCGGCACTGGTGACGTGCCAGCTAGTGTAGCTAGCGAAGGAGCAAGTAGCGATGTGCCCGGGGTAATGCTTCCAGAACTGCCACGAGACGGCGATTGGGTCGGTGCTCTGGGTGGAGGTGGTCGGGGTGGTCTTGGAGGGCGATTCACCACTGTACCACCGGTTCCGGATACCATGGATGATGGAAGCATTAATGGTGAACCTTAAAGACAGAAACGAGTCACATAAGCAACGTACTTTAACGTGTAATGATGTAGTTTGGCGAGATTTCTTACCACCTTCAACACTCAGTGCACTCAACCCATCCGTGATCGATGAACCAGCGGCTGCTGCGGCCTGTGCCCGCGCCTCTTCGTCATCACACGAATCGACCTCTTTCTGCAATTGCTCCACCTCAGCCGCCAGCACGAGCACCTCACGATCGAGCAGCTCCGCATCGATAAACCGCAGTGGTTGCTGCAAAACGAAGATCTCGCGACAGATCGATTCGAACTGTGTCCGCTTCTGCTCCACCTTCAAGCTGAGACGCTGCTTTTGCTCCAGCTGCTTTGCCACGGCCATTTCTGCAAAAGACACCCGGGGTACGAGAAATAAAACTCACGTCGTTAAATGCGATAGAAGTGTGCGAAAATGGCGGCACGAAGTGACTGAGCTGTGGTTCGTTCAATACGTCTTACTCGATGCCCAAGTGCCCAGCGCTTATCAACCGTCGCCTACGCTTCCAGAAAGTGGGAACTGTTTTTTTCCTTTTCATATTCAGTTTCTGTAATTGCTTTGCGCAATCCTGCTGTGAACTGGAACGTAATCTTATGTGCATTTCTCAGTAACTAGTAAAAACATGCTCAGCTTATCAGCACATTATTATCAAAATTGTATCAAATGCGTTTTTCATTCAGATTGAAAGTAAGGTCAAAATGTGGTGCCCTCTGCTATGGTTATGTGATGTACAAACTATAATTCCGTTAAACTGATAACGATTCTCCTTAACATGACGTCATATTACAATTGATACTTTCACAGATAGGACAACGTTTGTGTAATCATTTCTATAGAAAGCTGCGGCATAACAGATGAGGAAATAATTCCACATTACCCTTAACACATTTCAGTCCAGCTTCAAGCGTTTGCAAACCAATTGTGCTTGAAACACCCAGTAATATCAAATTTTCTCATAGACATCCTTGAAAAACCTACAAGTATTCTTAGGCTTACAAAAAGAACCACAACCACTACTATTTTTCAGAACACCAATATTACCTGCGGCAACGAAATTCTTGTACCGTACTTCCTTTGTCAGTCCATCGGTTTCTAGCTGATCGTTGGCAAACAACTGTGGCCCATTAATCCCCCGACTAGGCGCTATCTGATGAGCCTTCAGATGGGGCAGCGGAGATGAGGATGACAGCGGCGGGGGAAAGCCTGAAGGCACATACGGAGTCCTACTGCCGGAAGAGGGCTGATACCAACCGCTATGATCTTCCGGCAATGCATTGGCGCACGGTTCGCGTTCCTGGTATTCTGACGTTACCATCTCTTGCTGAGGTTCATAGCCCGGTACCTGAGCGCGCATTGCACTGAACGAACCGAAACCATCGCTAAACGTAACCTCCAGCTTCGACTGGATGCCGGACTGGGCGTTAAAGTTTTCGGCCGTATACGTGAGCGGGCTGGCATGGATTTGTATCGGGGTGCGTGGTCGTCCATCAGTCGGTTGTCGAAGGGTTAGATTTACCGAGGTAGAGCTACGACCACCGTTACCACTTCCACTGGTCGGGGTGGAACCAGCCGATCCTGTTCGTGAATGTCCGCGCAGTTTGCCAGCCACTGTACCAATGGGAGAGGAAAAGCCGTGTGGGTTCCCTCCACTGAAAGTGCTCCTGACCTGGGCTAGCTCCCGGGAGTATGGTGGTTCCGGTTGGAGCGAGATCGTCGATGTGTGGCGTTGACCAGCGATCAGGGGTCCACCGGCTTTGGGCGATACGGTAACGTTCACCTGCAAGTTAACCGTCTCACCGAGTTCAGCACTACTGCTAGCCGTTGTCGTCGTCGTGATGGTGGACGTCGCTAACGATCCGTTGCTTGGTGGTGGACATGGTGGGGCGGATCGATTGGGACGCATCGGAGGTGTTGGCGCTATTGTGCCAACGTAGCCCATGCCTGTAGTCGCTGGACGTACGGCTAACGTTGTAGGACGATTTACGCACGAGCCAACTATTCGGTTCTCACCTATAAGTCTATTATCACTGTAGCCAGTGCTACCGGTGGTCGCAACACCATGCTGTTGCTGATGTGCTGCAGGGCACAGAACACTCCCTTGTAGCCTGCTACTGTCGACGCTACTCTCACGGCTACTGTTGCTACTGCTGTTGCTACTATAGCTGTTGCTGCCATCCGATCGGTTACCGGCCAGCTTCCGGTCACCGCTACGACGCTTCAGGCTGCCGCTGTGAATCGATTGCGACGGGTAGGTAGTTTGGCCGGGTGTACCAAGCACCGCTTCTTCCAGCTTGCCAATGCACGCCGGCCGATCATGACAGTTCTGCGTCACCAGCTCCGACACAACCGTGTCCGGTACTGTGGGATACTTCTGTTTCATTTCGTGAAACAACTGCATAATGCTGATGTTCGAGCAGGCACACGGTGCCCGTTGCTTCAGGATGCTGCTACTGTCGGCAGTGCTAGTCCCGCTGCCACTTGTTGCAGTGTTCGAACTGGACACGGCTGCTGCTGCTGGTTCATCGTAATAGTACTGTGTGTTGGTGCTTTGGGTCGTGCTGGGTATTGCTGGCGTTTGCTTGAAAGGATTAGTCGCCATACTCTGCCATCCTCGATGGGCTCATGAGGTCTAGAAGCATAGCATAACAACAAAGAAATGTATTAGGTTCATTTGTGATTATTTAAGAAGAACGTCCAGCCCGCATTGCATAATAAGGTTCAATTTACAAAAGTAAAGTATTGATCATGAAGTATTTGGGTCACTAAATCGTATCAGTTTCTACGGAAGCCTCTACATTTTATTGTAGGTCACGGCCTTGTCGCAGACAGCTAATAAACCAACTTCGTCCAAACAAGCAAACATTATTTTTGTGTAGCGAACCATCAGCTAGTGTACAGATTGTTTTTAATAGATTACACGCACCGTTACTATACTTCTAACGTACGAGTGTACGTTCTTCTTCAAACTTCACACAACACTCAAACAACCAACATCTACCATTGAAGAGCAACGTTCGCAACTGTCGGAAAAGTAAACGTCCATCCCTGCCCTGACCCATATGGGATACATATCGCGATCCATACCATCACCGATAAACTCGTATCATGTGCGCTGTCATGTGAATGCGCCACAGCACCGCGTTCGCACCGGACGTGGAAGCTAATATTACAAACAAACGAAAAATCATATGCCTACCACACTGATAAGCGATAAGACAAAGTCAACATACGCCCGATACAAACGCGATTCCAGATTGCGACATCAAATTTACCAGGTAGTTGCCTGGTTCTGTGTTTGCTGTTCACTGTGCTGACTTGGCTTTTTTCATTGCAAAACAACGGAAGTGGTGCAGTGATAAGCTTTACGAACTTTTAATAACATTGCATGCAACCTGATGGATACACTTTATATTCACTGGCCAATTCAAATTTAAACAACCAGTGATGATTGAACAAACTGACATTAGAATAACTACAAATTGGCACAGGAAAAGGAACCATACTAAACAAATCTACCAATTTATTTATTCAAATCTATATTTTTTAACTCCATGCCTTTTTGTTTCATATGTCAAACATGAGGAGCAGCACCAGAATATGAAAAGGCCCTTCACTATGGTAGAAAGCGTTAGAGAATACCATCCGCGACTCGGAAGATGAAACTTCGGGAACCGTCTTCAATAGCTTAATCCAGATCATGGCATGTACTGATGATAGAGGCATCATTGATACACGGCATTCCTAATTGACAAATGCAAACGCGTTAAAATGCAGACCTCCGGTGCTTGTCTTTCTCTTGTCTAAGGAAACTTCTGAACTCAGAAATCCTGTCCCGACGGTCGAAGTTGAGATTTGATAGAGCCTATATCTGCCTATATCTATCTATATATAGGCCTATATTCCCAAGCCTGTTCAAGGGGAAAGTTCCAAAAGGATTATTAGCCCCGAATGTTTGCAAGGACAATGGTGGAGCCACTATAACGACAAACACTATGAGTTTTACGATAATCTTACTGTAGTGCAACGAATTAGACGCTCCGGAAGGTTGGTAATGTCATGATAATGGCACCGGACCACCCAGTTCCAAACCCAGGCCCAAACTGAATTGGAGCGATGTAGTGGATGCGTCCGCCATGAAGGCCGGATAAATAAGTAAGTAAGAAAAATTTTAATAAGTTATAATCAGCAGCACGGTGACACAGAAGATAGTTCCATTTTCGTAATATTGCAGAATAATTAATTTCAATTGAATAATTCAATTCATGTTCTGAAGATGGTAAAGAGTTTTTTTCAGGCACTTTTTGTAAATATTGGTGTTTGTTGCTTCACATACTCCTCTAATTTTTCTAACATCCTTCAAAACTTCGAACCATGTAAAGGAATATTCTAGCCTGTGAAGTTGACAGATGTCGGTTTTGGTGTGATTTTGTTGATCATCGCGATTCATTTCATGATTTTCTGGACAAATTCATCATACTTCTCAGAATGTTGGTGTTGTTGAAGTATTGCTGCAATTTTCTTGTCCGTTTGTCCATTGAATTCCTTTTACGATCACTCATTTCCTTCCTGCGAGCAGCCAGATGCTACTGGAAAGTTTTTATCACTTGACTCAAAATTTGCTACAAGTTGATATTTATTACGGTTCGAAAGTTGCAAAGGATTTTCGATGCGCCATTTTTATCGAAAACACATTTTACTTTCAAGCCAACATTATCGCTAAGCTTCGGCGAAATACCATTTTTACTGGTAAAATACTGAACCCAAAGTGGAAGTCGTAAAGCAACAACATCTAACAACTTTCGGCATATTAAAGGAACTGGTTTTATCTGCTTTAATCATACCCGAAAGGGGGATCCCAAAAGTAGCCCCATTGTTTCGCTCGGTGATCACTCTCCCTTTATCTGGAAAGATAAGACAACCCCAACGATAACGATGGAATCTCAAGTCATGTGCAACACGCACATCTGGTGCTAAAAATAACGACTGACCCGATCATGTTAGTGAGTGCGTGTGTGAATGTGTGTGTTTTGGTAAACAGCAACGTGGTATGTTTACCATGCCATTCAAAGTCCACCACTCTACCAACATCGCCTAATGTATCTTTTCCAGCGATGGGAGTTGACGGTTTATTTTTAAACACTCCTCATCTATCTCTCTAGTGGCGATTGGATCGTAAGGAGAAATGGAATTCTAAAAATACATCCAGTCGCTTATCAGCCGTGCGTCTTAACAGCGAAAACCTGTCAAAACGACGCTTGTCACATGTTTTGGGTAGCGAAAGGCAATTCATTACATTATCTATGATTTGTCGGAGGGGCAGATCTTTGCGCTACTTTTCTAACCGAAGATTTCTTAGTAAAAAATCTACACAAACACTCCCGGGCGCTCAAAATTAAATATAATATAATATTTATATATTTATCACTAAACACACAAACACTACGTATTGAACCGAACCTAACGTTGGTTGTAAAGTTAGAATATTAACAACAACAAACACCACTAGGCAGGTTCGGGTTCAAGGCCGGGAATGCCAGCAACTTGGTTGGAACGGCTAAATCGTTCACACATAACAAATCCATCACGCCTAGCAGTGCTACGCCCCATAAACGCTCATGCCGGTTCCAACCCTAAAAGCGGTTCGACTAAACACGTCCCAATGAATCCTATCGAACGTCCACAAGCTTCAACGGGCCTACAGAAATCTGAGGACCACATAAATCCTGCAAACCGACGCACCCGTGCGACTGTTTTCGCACACGATGCGTCTAGCATTATGACGACAAACGCGGTGCCTCCGCTAAAATGTTCTCCTCCCAAGCACCCCATTGCATCAGATTTTCCGTCGGGGATTTTTTAATCGGCTGCGCACCCCTACCAAACACCGGGCGTCTCCATCGGGAACATCCGGAAGAATGTCACACACATCGGAAAGCGGTCTTGCGGCCAAAACCGACCCCATCTTTCTCCGATTACCCCTCTTCTTCAGTCTACTGCATTCCACAGCTACCCACGGGGTAATGATGATCCGAACGACAGGACGAAAGAAAAAAAATGTTAAAATGTACCAAACAGAAGAACAACATCGCAGCTTCTTTCGCGAAAACGGGAGTAGATATGGTTAGGAATTTCGTCCGGTGGTACGCGCGGGGATGGACCAAATGAAGATGGCCAATAAGTGAAAGCGAACCGTGGACTAAAATTCTCGTACCCGTTCTGCTGAAAGACGCATTTGTGTATTGAGCGGAGAGGAACAGGCATGGTATTAGGCAGGTGGGTGCAGTTTTATTTATAAAAAGAAAGCCATCTTAGAGGTCAGACGGATCGGGTGAATGAGAGCGCAAACGGCCAAGAGACTAAAAAAGAAACACAAAAGATGGAAAAACGCGACGGAAGAAAGAAAAACCCGAACATCCGCGAACGTACCAGCTGAGGCGGTCGGATCTGTGTGTTGCAATAAAAATGCAATCGCCATAAACATAATTCGCATCATTAAATCACACAACCCATTCAAACTGTCGCCAGCGATGCGACGCTTACGTTGTATTTTATGCAGTGTATGCAATAAAATGTGCCGCTCCCCGTAACATCTGACTCTCTTCACACCGCCCTCATTATTCGCTGAGTATGTCGATTTGCAAAAAACTGTTCAAATTTATTTATGCTTTTCTAACTGAATTAGAACAGCGAACAAGTGGAACGGGACGATATTTAATGCGTAAGTTGTAAAGCAATTAAAAACTCTAAACCATCAAAGACGATCATAAAAGCTGAGTAAACATCACAACATTTAAAAAAGAGCATTGGAATAAAACATGTTGTCATATTTGCTGTTAAAGTACTTTCGAGTATTTTTATTTAGTAGATTCAGACTCATTCGTTGTTTCTAACATTTTAAGATAAATAAATCAAATAGAGTAATCAAATTTATTTATCGATGTTGTTATTTTACCCATATGGTTCTCTATACACTTTGCGAAGTGTTTTTAATTTATTTAGTGTTGAAATTGATTTGATAATTGTATATATGGAATTTTAGCACTCTAATTCTCTCTCTCTCTCTCTCAATTTGCACTCTATCCAGAATGTGAGAAATATTTCCGGAAATTGACCTATCTTCCACTGAATACGAAATTTTGCAGAGTACATGAAATAAAAACAAGAACAGAGATGATAAAAACATTAAAAATAATGTAGTTTTGTAATCCCTGAGAGATTTTATGTACAAGCTAGACTTAAAAACTACCAAATGAAAGATAAAGACGATAAGTCACACCATGTACTACGTATTAAGATTGAGAAGGAAGGAATTGCCTTTGAGGTTATATGGAATACAATTATTTCATTCCATAAAATTGTAATATCGAATTGTACGCTATTGAAAATCACGCCTCCTAGAGACGTACCAGAGAGAAGAAGAATGCAAGTTGGGGCTCCACAACCAGCAGTCACTTATATCCCGTCGAACTTGAAGAAGGAAGCTAGGAGGTGGAGAGATTTTGCAAACGTTAACTAGCTTTTAGGTTCCAAAATGAAGTATATTGGAGTTTGATCAGATTTAAAAAAGATCAACAACTAAGTTGGCTTGTACTAATTCGAAACTAAACACATAAGAATGAGAAGGTGAATGTGTCAGTGCTTCAATTTACTCTCTGGCAACATCCACGCGATCCACAGTAACCAAGGGTAGCTCTGGTCGAGATATGAGTAGCTCTCCAGATCTCAACAACAGCATGATTCGGCATGCTAGCTTCGACAATAACATATTGTAAATGTTTGATTTTTTTTCGAATAAAATTGAAATTTTTTGTATATACGCAGGCAATCCAATTAGTTTTTGTTATATGTTATGTTATCTTTGAAAAAAATTAAGAACGATTTATATAATTATGAGACGTTCTATGTATCAAATTAAACCACACAGTAACTCGTTTGACTCGTTTTTTTTTTCATACCGCAGAATGCATTATTCCATTATATGATTTGAGTGTTTTAAAATAAATTTTCTCTATCCGTCATTCAAAGAAATTCATTTTTTTAAACATCCATCAATCACGATGGTAGATAAAATAATTGAAAAAATCATTCACGCATAAACGGAACGGATACTGTTGATAGACATCAATGCGAGGAAAAAAAATCGTTTACACCATTTCATACTGCCATACTCTTCGCAGTATTCAATGAATTCTAAGAAATGGCATTCAGCCACCACCACCGCCTGCGGGTGATCCAATTTTCCACGCACCGGCGAACAATTCAGCAATAATGACCACGACCATAGAACAGCTGTAAGGCGCAACGGCACATTTGCTGCATTTGTTCCTACACTGAATTGCCAATAATAAAAAAAAACAGTATCCACACTTATACACCATCACCCTGTTCGTTCCCTTTACAAAGCTGCGAATCATTACATTTGCGCAATGTTTCGCTCGAAAAAGGCGAGCCCCGATGCGGTCGTGTGTTTCCTATTCCCACTGTATGCGTGTCCCACTGCCCCGGAAGAGTCAGCAGCATGCTGTTTGAGCAAATTTACACTACTGGCAGCTGGCAGTACGATATTTTATTCCACCACACCTTTGGGGGAGGTTACAAGGTGTTACTACATCGCGATAGCGCCCCGTTACGGTGGCAAGTTCATGACTTTCGATGTCCATACGATGATGCGCCGCAGCCGTGGAATGTGAGGCGAGCCAAGTTTAAGGAGAACAGTTTAATGCAATTCTTTCCGCAAGATCAACTATTCACAATGTTGCAAGTTGAAGTGATCGTGAGGATACAGTTGAAGATTCTTTTATTCATTCAAAATTGAGAGCCGTTTGGGATACTTAGCAACCTTGAACTTCAAACAATCGTAAGAAATAATTATATTTTGAATTACTGTGCACGTTTTATGAGAGTTTTTTAATAACTATGCGAATTTTCGAGTGATTCCATTTGATCGCTTCCGTTTATTTCATGCCTAAAAAAAATCGGCAACTTCTTGTGTTTTGGTTGGTATTAAACCTAGATCTTTTAAAATATTCCGGAAACTAAAACCTTGAGTGGATCGCCTTTAAAATTTTCATTAATTTGTATTTACAGGATAATCAGTAAAGTGTGGTCAGTGGACAGTGAACATTTTGGAGCGAAACGCCAAATATTATCAAAATACACATTAAATGAAGGTTGTAAGGCAAAGTTGTATAATGTTTGAAAAAAAAAACACACTACATTCGAATATGCACTATAAATTAGTAATTGTTTAATGTACTTACAAAATTCATAAGCTATTGTTGTTATCTTTTCTTTGCGATCTTAACAATTCTTTGAGTTGAAGTCGGCCATATAATGTCTTATTTATACCATGACTAGACTTATTGCTAGACTACGTAGTTGTATAGCCAACTATTTTGGGATTTTGTTTCCTCAATTCTAGTTCCGTTTTTGCGCTTGAAATTCATCAGTAGGTCAGCACGGATAGGTTGCACATGCATTACGTTCATACATGCTAGTGCATAATGCAAGGCACAAGACCTTTTTTATCACGATGAGCGTAAAATTTCAGACTGAAGGAAATCCAATTGATGAGCGCCAAAGATGTCAATAAAACCGTGGAAATTGATATAATCGCGATTTTACATTAAAATAAATATGGATGGAAACATAAAACAAATTCACAACAAAGAAGAACAGAATAAAGAGAATGCAAAGTGAACCCAAACATTATTTTACAAACTTTGGCCAAATTACAAAACGATAACTTTTCATAGATTGTTTTTGCTTATTAGAATATGGTTTAGGATTAAGGATTAAGCATAAACTTAAAGCTAATCGTTATTTGAGCAGAGCCACACCAGTCTAGAACTTTATAAAAAAAAGGCTCGCGCTGGAGTTAAGGATTTTTAAGCATTTTATGGATGATGTTATCTGTTTGTAAAATCCCAGACAGCCTTATTAGGTCCCCAATATTTTCCCAAAGTACTACCATTTAACATGAAAATTTGATACAGACCATAACTATAATTATTACTCTTCTTTATGCATTATAAAATATGTATAAAGTCAACATTTTCCAAGTTTTTCAACGCATATTTCCATTTTAATTATATTTGACGTCCCATTTGACATAATATATTTTGACACAAAATACGAACTTTCTTTTTAAGCAAGCCGTTCTTTATGAATAAAAAAAAAGAAGAAGTTCGATTTCCAGCTTCTATGCTAATGCTGTTTACAGAACATTTCGGGATGTTCCTTAATACCTTATACCAGCTGTCACCGTGCTACGTCCTTTGGCAGAAATGTTCTTCGACACTTTTCAAATCAATAACACACTACATAAGGATGGGATATTTTCAAACGACAAACTCTTAAGGATTATTTCCGCATAATTTATTGGCCGTAGACAAATCAAAGCGCCGTGGAATGTTTACCTGGTTTCTAGCAGGCTAGAGGCAATACGATACGTGTGTGAATTATTAAAATTGTTGTCATGTTTTGGAAACAAATGTTCAACTGTGCGTTTTACAAAGGCAGCTGCCACATGTGCAAATCATCATAATGTGATTTTTTTCTCCCACTAAAATTTAATTTTCCCAAACACCATTTCATCCATCATAAACAAGCGCTCAAGACTGCTGAGGGGAAAGCATGCTAGTTCAATAAAATCAATAATGCTTGACACAGGACAAACTAGTATCAAAACCAATCGTTACGTCTAATTTGGTAAAGGTGTTTACGTACGATCGTATGTGTAAGTGAGCGTATCTGTTTTCCCACCAATCGTCCACTGTTCCTGCTACCGTTGTCGCCACTGCACCACCGCCACCACCACCAGCAATCAACCCGAACATCGATGGAGCCGCCTGGTTGTCATTAATGACGCAAAAACTCACTGCCCACTCTTTTGCGATCGGCTCTTTCGCACCAATTTTGCTTCCCTATTTCAAGCGATCCATGCCGGTGTAGGGGCAGTCCAAAAACAGAGTGACACCCACTCGTTTAGCTTCTTACCTTCATTTCCTCCTTCATGACCATGACTCTCTCTCTCTTTCTTGCACCCGTTTCAATTTGGTTTTCACTGTCAACTCAGGCAAACGGGGAAACGAAAAACACGACCAAAAATTAAACAAACCGGGAACAGGAGCGAATGGAAGCGGAGTTTTTTTTTCGCCGCACGGGAGTGGTGGAATTTTCTAAATAAAGAAGACAGATTCTCACCTTAAAATAAAGCCGAACGGAAAAGCACACCCCACCAACGCCAGTGCCGCGTGATGCGGCTAGCCAGTGCCACACAGCCACCACCTGTTGGTTTCTTCACTTCCCTTCGAAGAACCTTCCCGCTTAGAGGGATCGACCGTTCCCTGTGGGGTGGAAATATATTTTGCCACGGCAAGCAGCACTGTTTCCAGTGGCAAAAAAAAAAGAAATCCTAACTAAAACGATCTGATCACACGCAACTACTAAGATAACTGTCGATCAGGAAAAAAACAGGTTGAATTAAGGTGCAAACCCCATCGTTCATCGCTACAGAGGGAACGGAATCTGCGTTAAGGAGAAAATGCTTTTCTTACGCGCTCAATTTTGTTTCAATTTTCCGGCCCCTCCGCGATGGACGGCAAGGAACAAGGCAACGCGATCGGCAAAGGAAAAAGGAGCTTGGCAAAAAAGCAGTAGATGCAACAACTGAATACACATTTTTAATTCCAAGCCTCATTTCGTGAAAACTCAATTAAAGCAATTTACGTCAGGTAAAGTGGATGCGCACGTGCAGGTGTGTGTCCTAAAAATTATTGAGAAAACATTCCGGCAACCCCGCAGACATTTTTACTCAATTAAGGGAAAGAATGCGCAGAACGCCTACATTAAAGAGAAGCAAAAAAAAAATCGCACACACATACAATATACACCAAAACCCACAAGGAGTAGGTCAAAATGCGAAAAATTCTGCGCATTTTGCGAAACACTGCGCGGCTTGATTTATGAAACAAGCCAAGCGGAGACGCGACATCTTTGAGACGTCGCAGGAAAATATCGAAATTACGCAATGTCACACACGGAACAGCTGCTAGCGTATAATTATATTATTTTATAATGCCTAAAGAAAGCTGGATGGGATGAAATTTAAAAAATCGCAAAAATTTAACATAATCACTTCACAAACATTCCGTCGGGATAGAATAGTTCCATCCGTACACTAGCGGCACTGTTAGCAAAACGTGCCAAAATGCAGATTAAATTGTTCACGGTTCGGTAAGCACAGAGATCGTTTGAGAGAAAATGATTCGGAACATGTGAAAATTACCGAACGAAAAAGATTCTGCCGGAGCAGTGGTTCATTCCGCACGAAACGCCAAACATGGGACTTTATTTACGCCCTCCCTACTCTTTCTCACCTTCTATCGCTCAAACGTACTACTTACTTGGCTCTCGATCATCCATTGATCCTCGATCATCCATAACGATAATCCAATTTTCCGCAAACCGTTCCCACCCCTGCGTCATCATCATCATCATACTTTGGTTTGCCAAATTTTTCGCACATTTTAGCCATCGTTTTAGCGGCCAGTCCAAAACCACTAGCCGTAATACGTAAGCATCCGATAAAATATGCCCTTTTTTAATCAACTTTACCGTGTTCCGCCTCTACTGTCGACTCGGCACGGGCACTGATCCACGGCTATTTTCGCTATCCGACGCATACCTACCACCCGCGCGAACCCTTGCGGGGTTTGGTTAACGGTGAGAGGAATTTTATTTATAAACAGAAACTCCCAGCCCCGCAAACGGTTCATTCATGAAAAATTCGTTACCGAAAAAACCGCAACCGGCGGGTCTAAACCGTTTACTGCGCCCGGAGCTAGCCGTAATAATACGCGGGGCATTAACTATTCCCACGAGTTCATCGTTATGCCTGCCCGTATCTTCCGTCGCACCAAACCATCCACCATTTAAGGGCATCAAGTGGACCGGGAAAGGGATTTTCGACGGCGGTGGCGGCACCAGCGCTGCTGCTGAAATGACCGACGAGACGGCTTACCCGAAGGGACATGGCGGCAAAAATGGATGGGGAAAGTGGCCAAAGTAAATTCACGACTGAGCAAACCGAGACGAAACGACTACCGCGTAACGCCGCGTGTGTTTTCAATGCTAACGACCAACGGAGCACGGTAGGGCAGCGACGTGTTGGACGCCGCACGAGTAACGTTGCACGAAGATCGAGTAAACAGATACTAAGCTTCCCACACACTAATGCGACCTGCAGTGCGAGCCAACTGCAACATTTCAAACTTGGTGCGCTCGGGGGGAAAGTAAAGTCGAAGGGGGGATCCCTCGGGGGACGACGAAGGGACGGATAGCAACGAGTGACAACAATTCATGCTAATTTGATTCTCTTCTTTTGGGTCTCACTCAATCTTTTGTAGTTTTTTTTTTACTTGAACCCAGTGATCCCGAAATTTTGACAACCAAATGTAAATTGTTTATATTCTATTTTATTTATTTCTTCAAAGTTTTCCAACTTTTAAAAGTATGTAAATATATGTTTCAACTATAGAAGGTCCTTCCATTTTTTTTAGACTGGTTTTGGGTTTCGGTTTAATTATTTTAATAATTTTTAAAAGGTTTTTTTTTTAATATTGATTAGATCTAACAATTAATGATGTCAAAAAAGATAAATTTTCGAGAACTTACAAAAACAATTTACGTTCTTGGTATTGGGCATAATTCATGTTTGTGCCACTTCGACCGGACCAGTCTAGTCAAGGTCTTTCGAAGCGATTTTATTCATTTTTTATTCTTAATTATGCACTTTAATCACAGTGTAAAAGAGTACTACTCATAATTAACTATTCTCAGAAAGAATTCAGTGCCCAGCGTTATTTAATACTTCATATTTCATCCGTCCATAACATTTATGAATAAAGATTTTTCCTACATTTCACTACAATTTTGAGTAATACTGTTTTAAACGTGAAACAAAGTACATAATTAAGATAAAAAATAAGGAAACAACGATTCGATAAAACTTGATGGATCCGCCAGCAAAAATTGCCAGTCATTTTGACTAGTCCGATCGAAGTGGCATTTTCCTCATTTTGGTCGCTCTAGTGTTAAACAAAGTCGCTCTAGTGTGTAGTGCAAAACTTTTTTTCCAAAAATGGTCTTGTTTCCTTACGAGAAGAATTTTCTCTCTTCTATTTGGATTAATGAAGTCCATCCAAAATGTTGTATTCCAAAACAATATAATGCAAATAAACATCGCCACCCAATCCTTAAAAACACGATGCTCATTAACACACACTAGTATTTAATATTATTAATCATTCTCTGGAACATCGACGCGTTGTTGTTCAAAGTATCTTCGTGGCAAACATTTTGATAAACAATACTGACTCTCCAGATCTATTTGCAAAGCTGGAACATGAATGTTTCACCTAATGTTTTTCGACATTAAGTTTACTTGAGTTTTAAACTGAGGAGGTATCTTCAATAAACCGATGTTATGTCTCGTTGATGAAATCAGCCTATTCTTATAATGTAAAAGTTATAAATAAAAAATATAAATCAAGTTTTTATTTTCTTAGGGCACTACAATCTGAAGGAATTGGTCTATCATTTCTGGCAATTCTTAATTTGTGTCTATTCAATCTTTTCCGAATATAGGATATAAGAACTGAATATACGGAATAGAATATTTCGATCCCGAGGTGAATTTTGGTGTCGTTGCTGTCGTGTGAAAGACCGGCGACTTTCCCACCTACACCACTAGACCTCTTTTTAATCAAAATAAAATAACTAAATTAGCACACTTGTTCTTTCAACCACATTAGCGACTAGGAGGTTGAGAGATTTTGTCACAAGGCGCAACACAGCAATGTGTTGCTGTAATGAAATGAACGGGTAGGTGTTGGGAATTACCAATTACCAATAACCGGACGGCCTTGTCTTTCATGCATAAGGTACGATTAAAATTATAACCAATCAGTTCAGAGGTAAACTACTGTCTAGACCAGTGGTCGTGAAGCAAAGAGTAGAATATCTTTGGAATAAAAGTGAAAAGCAGTTTGCATACTTTATACAGCATACTTTATTTGAAGAACAACTCGAAGTTCTAACACCAAATGTTAGCACTATGTCTTCAATATCATCAAAGAGCTACATCCTAAGTGCCAAAAAGAGCTATACTTTGTCGACCACTGGTTTAGACAGATTTTTCTCTTACGTTCGCTCCACGGACAGCACTTTAATTAAGCGAACATTATAGTTGTCAACATTCAAGAATTCTCTATGGTACATTAATATATTAGTGGCCTACGACTATGCATGCTAATTGTTCGTGTCACAATCAAAGGCAATTCTTTTACCCTAAAACGAACGTCGAAGTTCAATGTGTTACTCATTCCTATCCAGACCATTTCCCCGTAGTGAGGACTAACTATCCAAATACGTGGTATCAATAAGTCTTGTAATGACCGATTAGATCGTTATGCTAGCAAGGTACTCATTCGACAAATTCTTCGAAGTGTGCCACATTTGTGATATCAACTGCTTGCTAAGCTTATTAACCAGAGCCGGCAATTCATAAGTATTAATAAGTATTGATTGGACTTAAACATGAAGTTATTTTAATCGACAAATCCCTAGCGAAACATGCATTTTTTCTGAGCTGTATGTATTATAATTTGATGCGTGTACATCGGAGGTGATAGTTCCAACGTCTTTAAGAGAACACACGAGTGATAAAGATGCTTTTTTTGGGTATAGATATTATAATTGCAAAACTCCGCTCCATACAACCAATTTTACTCAATAAGAGACTTTTATTTATCTCCACTTATCTACCATGTATTTTTGTGAGCTTCATACATAACTTTGTTTGAGTTGCAGGAGTGTCACAATATTTGCGCACCCAAATAAACCGTATTTACTTTTCTTCTTGACGGGATGCTACTCGTCAAGCAGCAGTAGTAAACACAACGCTAACGCAATGACAAGTCATGACGATCACTGATATGTTTGTCTATTGTGAAGCATATACCGAAGAGAAAAGGTAATTCACCCCTGAATCTGATCTACTGACAAGGTTTTATTCTCACTCAGTCTCTACATTAGAATCTCTTAATACTATTGTACAAATAAAAAAAAAATCAAAAGAAACAGCAACACAGTTGCAAATCGCAAGCTCGCAATGCAGGCGGGACGTGCCTCTTCTGCACCGATGCAAAGAAGATGTGGCATGGTATGTAATTAAGAGATCGCAAATCGGTCACCATCAGACCATTCACATCTTCATCGCGGCTTTCCACAGTGTGCAGCTTGCACTCGTTGCAGTATGCAGAGCGAGGAAATGCAATGGTGATGCAATTTGGCACTAGAAAGCGCGGAAGATGACGGAGGTGATAAAAGAGGATAGCTCTACTTTTTTAACAGATCAACGCAGAGGTAGTAGTAGTAAACGTCATTGTAGGGGCATCGTACATATTCGAATTAGACAATTTTTGTTTTCCTTTGGTGGTCGGGATAGTATGGAATGGGAGTATCATGTGATATTGCATAATTAGAACAGGCACGAATAAAACTATCCAATAAATAAAAAGTACGTAAAACATGAGTCAGAAACGTTACATATTTGCCGAATTATGTGGGCAGGTCGCTTCATCACAGTAACTGGTTGATGAAGGACATAATTATCGCATTAAACTAAAACCATTTCTAGTAACGGTTCGTCATCATTTTGATTTCGAAAAAAATCCAACCCGATCAACCACTGCGGTCATCACTTTTGGCAACCGGGCGCATCTCATTTAAAAACCTGTTTTCTTCGTTTGGGGTATTTTTTTCTCCTGCAAATATCGTGATTATTCACTCACTGAGATGTAATTAGTTACGATGAGCAAGCAGGCAGGCGTGTAGCAAATATTTGCCCCAACTATTTAAAATCCTTCCGAAATACAACCTATCGATTGGAAGGAAAATATTCATTCCATCGAAATGATGGGAATCAGGTGAGTGACAAGGTGTGACCTCTGACCAGGTAAGCAAAAAATGCCAAACGTTTCGAGCAACGCTTACATGAGTCAGGAATGCCCAGGGGACATCCATTCGTTACGTAACGCAAAAATGTAGGATATTTAACCCTCTCCTCCTTTGTTGTCACAAAATGTAACGCTGGAAGCACACCCTCTCTAATAATTACGTTACGATTTGATTGACACCCCTTCTTACTGTAAATTAAAATTAACATAGGTAAAAAATGGACGTCAAAGTTACTTGAAATGCTCGTTCATTTTGATGGTTCGAATTCTATCGTCATTCGCAATTAATTGCTTTTTATCAATATCGCAATCTTCTTGAATATGTAAAGCCTGCTAATACTCATTAATAATTACCTCCTGTGTTTTTAAGGTAATTTATTATGTTCAGTTTGACCAAACTTTTATTTTTATCCTCCACACCTTGTTCTATGGCTAAACAACATCAATGCAGTACCTTATCAACGACGAACCATAAATGTCAACGTTTGGTACATGGCTGCTCCTCAAGTGCTTTGGGAAACGCGAATTACAATTCTTATCTTTTTTTCGCTATATATTTATCGATTGGTTGCTTTCAGGTGGAAATATGACGTCACTTCAATCTCGGTATTCATTTTTAGCTTTTGCTTCTAAACTCAAAGTAACAAATATTTCACCTTGTTCTCCCCTTTGATTCTGGGCCGGCAGTACATATCAAATATCGCAGTTCTCATAAATATCTGGCGGTTATATGTTGCATGTCAAATTTTGTCAGTGCAAAAAAAGAAAACTATTAAATTCGACGATGCATTAGTTATTTCACAAAAGTTATGAAAAGGTAGTTTTATGATAAGTTGTAGTTTTTCAATTTCGAACACATTTGATAATATTCTCACTATGCAACAAATCGTAACGCTAGAAGGAAACTGCTCTGTGCGCTAAAAACGTTACGTCATAAATGGATGTTTCCTTGCAGAAAAATGTGCAGTAATGTAGTGTTTGTGCTTTTTTAATTGTTTTATTTTGAATAATCCTTCATAATAATTTGCAAATTTTGTTGCATTGACGAGAGTATAATGATTATGACACAATATTCATTTTTTTATGGAACTGATGATTTATAACTTTTTAGAAAACCACAATTAGATAAATGATACAAACTGACGGTTGCATACGTCGTTTACACGTATTTTACGAGATTATTTCTGTTTTGATCATTTATGCAATTATGACGTCATATTATGTTAAACGATTTTTTTCTATTATCATATTTTATTTTATACGATACAACAAAAACATTTAATTGAATACAATTCGTTTTGTTTGATTCATATATGAATAGAATTATTTTTTTTAAACAAAGCGATTCCATACCGGATTGGACACACACGTTAGTCAACCATCACCTCCAAATTGCCACAAAAGTGGGAACCCCACCGCAGACAGTTGACCGGATAGGAGCGAAGAACAAAAACACATTGCAATGTGTGCGCCGGCATAGAAGAACAGCGTGCAAATGACAAACAAATATTCAGACACTTGCTTACTTGGTTTCCTCCACCCCCGTGCTAAGCTTTTTTTTACAACACTCCGCTTTGATAAAATGTTTTCCAACCCGCATGAGTGGGGGATCGATCGATGCGAGTGTTTGTGTGTTGCTTCTACACGCGCAATAATTGTTGTCACACACGGCCGCATACGCCTACGCGATGCTATTTTGCGCGATAACCATAGTAAAAGATTGTTATTTGCGGCCCACTGGTCCAAACCGGTGGTTTCGATTCGGAAATTGCACACACCGGTAAAGGGCTTCACAGTGAGTGCTTGCTTTGTGTGGGTATGTGAGGGTGTTTTATTTATTTATTTCATGTAGAGATATTTCCCACCAGCATACCGCTAAACAGAAAATTAATCATAGTTTCAATACAAACATCGTACACCAACAAACACCAAATGAAAATGCAATAGTGAGCGAGATTTAGAATGAAACAGGTGACCATCACGTTAATTAAGATCAAATTTATTTTTTCATTCGCGTGTCAGAATTTTTTTTTCGTTATGCTTTTATTGTTTTAATAAATGAAAAAGCTCATAATGATTTTTTTTCCAGTCCCACCAAATTTACTCTTCAACTTTCCTGACCGTGAAAACTGGTTTAGTAGCGTGAATGATGTGATCTTGTTTTGTTCGCGATAGCGATTAGGTGGATTATTATCATTTACGATTTATTTATCTTTCAAAATCAATAAAATTGTCACGTAATTATTGGTAACACTACCAAATCGAAATGAAAAATCGTTTTTTGGCTTTTCCAAACAATAATTGTAAACTATATAAAATTTGGTGTAGACTAGTTAGACAAAAAATACAATCGATAAAGCAATAGCCAGTTTTTATATGAAATATCACTCTGACGCCAAATCACTAAATATCATTTATACTGAAGAATTGCAAAAATTCAAAAAATTACGTGCAAATGATAGTTTTAAAGTGCAGAATGGGAGTTACCAGCTGTTTCATTCAATCTAAACTGTGTGTGATGCGCGGTTGAAAGATTCAGATCTGTAATGTCTAGTAATTTTCTTCCCATCTGATCTCGTGGAATATTTGACCCAAAGTTGTGAACATAACTGTTATGGACCTAGGGCTGATCAGTAAAAAAAAAAAACATAAAACGGCGAGCAACTATCAATCATGGAAATAAAGATTTTGTATAAATTTGTGGTGGATTATATCGACGAAAATGGTGAGGACTGAATCCATAACGCGTATTTTATGTGACAAACGTGTAATTATGTGTGTAAAAGCGTAACTAGGGCTAATCAGGGGTCCCATGCATGTTCCATGAGACGCCAATGTAGTATCTTATCATTATCGACAAGTTCGTATCGCCTACTACATTTGTGAAACATCCAAGAGTCGCATGGGCATAATATACATGACATTCTGCTCAATTTACACAGTTTGTTCAATATAATCGGAACATCTACCACGGTACTATCACCCTGTCGTACATTTGAGTTTCCTTGAAGAATAGCTAGCGCTATGGGACACCACAGAAACACCTTGATAAGAAACACTCTCATAGTTCGAGTATAAAAGTCATAGTTTGGAACACTATCTTCTGTTCAACCGACAACCATTGTGGCATATCTGACATCACCAACCGTCGACCATAACCTAACACAAGGCTCAGTATATGATTTAGGGGGCGCTGTGTATCTGCTGTTTTGCACTTCTACTGCCAAGAGACAAGCTTGTCGTGCAAATATAGGAGTGTGGAGATAGTATTGATTTGCAGAGCGAATTTTCACCAATAAAGTTGAGAACATTCGCTAGTCTACTCATAACTCCACACATTTTTGCAACTTGGTGATGGTCCAGTTGATATGAGCGTCGAACTTCAACTTGTCATCCAGTAAGGCTTTCCAGATATTTAACCTGGCATATTTGAAAGTCTTTGATGGATTGTATCGATTCGTTCCGAATTGCCCATGATGCGACTGCTCACAGCATTTGCAGACATAACATATACAACAACAAAAAGGATAAAGCGTCCAAAAAGATATGTAATGTAAGACGCACCTTATTTATTATCTTAAGCGTAATAATCATTGCAATAGGATCCGCAAATAGATTGATTTCACAAGATTTTAAAGTCCTTTTTCAATTCATCTGTATGCATGATGAACCAAATCGATCCAAAAACATTTCATTTCAGAGGGTTTTTGATAAGTGCTAAATATAGAGGCTCCAAATACTCACAATGCCATAAATATTCGATCAGCAAGTTTTCAACAGCAAGATCAGAGATAATGTCTCAAATATTCTTTTCAGATCCAAAAACACTACAGTTACCGTTTCAAAAGTTTTTGAAGTTTCCAAATCTGTGAAGATCGTTCGCCCCTTTCCACAAAAATCCAAATAGATCGATAAAATTGCTACTGCCTTTAATCAGATGTCATACACCAGGAAAAAACCGAAAGTGCTGTGTTGTACCTGTATGAAATAATAATTACGAAAACATTACAGAAAATCACATCTGATACCAATTTCCCACCAACACACGCTCACGATCACGACTCTTTTCTACCAGCTTGTGTTATTCTTCACGTGCGCATCATTTACAACAAGATCCCCAACAAGATCGTGCTACAAAAACACTCCTTTCACATCGGGCCATGACAGCATCATGCTGTGTTTTTCCGGCGCTAGAACACACCGGCTTCTACACATTTCCCGACCAGCGGACCAGGCAGGGAGATAAAAGATCCCAGTACGGGTAAAAGCGAAAGCAGCGAAGATGGACCGCACCAGAGTGAAAAAAAAAGTTCCATCATCGGATAAAATTAAAACGCACCAACAACCGTAGTGCCGCGCACCGTTGTGTTTTCCACACTGTTGTTTCCGCTTTTCCGACCGAACCTTCGCGCGGGTTTTCTTCACCTTTGCCAGCTAGTAGTAGCAAATTCCGCGAACGCTTTTGCAACCACGCATTCGATGTGCATGAGAGGAGGTGGTTGGCCACCAGCTCTCTCGTACGGGGTTGTGTGCATACATACGGTTGTTCATGAAGCGTTCTCGATAACTTTGGGCGAACGTTTTCCCGTTAAAAATGAATACGTTACAGTAACATTCCGATGCAGATTTATCATGTGCATTTCATGGGTGTTTTTTTTATTCATGAAGAACGGTCAGGCCGAATTGAAGGGTGGTTTTGTAATTCTTTACTTACTTATTGAAATTTGCAGCCAACCATAGGTTATGGACGTCCTGCTGTCGATATGCTTTTCCACTGTAGTTATTTTTCGGTATCAAGTTAGCAGAGGGAAATTCTTTTCAATGTAGTACAACCACAGCTTGCTAATGATGACAACTGTATGAGTGGTAGTGGGCTTTTCTACCGTACAACACAACGTTTCAGGAGGCTTTAGCTCTCTCACTCACTTGCACTTTCGACCCAAAAACCCAACACCTTTACACAAAAACACACGGCACATGTAAAACTTCCTTGCGGAAGTTTTCTTTTTCCTTAAACTTTTTTACTAATTCTTGATAACACCACCAACTACCAACAGCTTCACAGGGGACAAAAAGAATACACAAATACGCACACACACACTGCAACTTTGATCAAGATTTACATCAGCTGATACGAGGACATTGAGCCTGTTAGGAAGACCAAAATTGCGTATTAAGTTGTTTTGCACATTAAAACACTCCTGCGAAGCACACTTCTGGTTGGAAGCACGATGTAAAGCATGTGGAAAAATTACGCACAGAAATGCACTGCTGAGATAGGGAGGAAAATGTAGAAAAACTAAAAATTGCACGTATATTTTTCACTGCGTTTGCACTGCGTGCGGAAACGCGTACGGACGTGTTCCAACTGCCAACAGGCTATACCAACACAAACGATCCAACATCGTACCATACCGGGGAACATTGAAACTGACACTACGGCTGCGTTATCTCTTTTGCTTGCGATAATTGTATAAAAAGAGGAAACAGCAAAAGAATAGGAGATGAAACTGGTATTATCGTGCGTAACTATATGGTGCATTTCACATTTGAGTTATCTTCTTTTTTGCGGGATTTGATTTAATGTAATTTAAATAATGAATATACTCTAATAAATTATCTCACTCGAATGTGTGAAGGAAAAGCCACACGTATGCACAAAGAACTTTTTTCCATCACCTGTTCTACCCAACACGGTCGACACCACCTGTACTGATAAGCGGAACCAGTCAAAAACCATTTCGATCAAGTGCACAAAAAGATATCCAAACCCCCGGAGTCAACACACACCGAACACTTTGCCACGTACGTTTGCATGTTAATACACCGCGGAATATTTTATCAGATGATAACGAAGAATAAATAATCCAAAATGTTGCGTCATGTCGCAAAAAAAAGATTGTATTGTAAGATAAGCGATAACTTGCCTACTGGCGGATCGTCCGGAACCACGACGGGATGTATGTAATCTTCGACACAAACTGACCGCAAGATTGAAGTGTACAACATACGTAGGCCCACAACAACGAACGACTACTACGACGACGGACGACGATACAAATAACAAAAAAAAAGCAACCTTCGTTGCCGGTGGTGCGCACAGGTAGTGTGATGCTTCTTCTGTGGTGGTGGATTACACCGAAAACGCTGTGCCGCTTCAATGACGTACATGCACGCACACCACCTTGAAATGGCTTACGGCAAAATACGCAGTGCGCTCGCGCGCAGGTAGTATACGCAAAGCAAAATACCAATAGTGCCACCACACACACGCGTAGCGCACAACGAACGATGGAAGGTATTTTATTTTATTGTTACATTTCCCTTTTTCTATCCATCATCCTATTCGTTTTTCACCACACAAACACACAGCTGAAAACGAACCTTTTTCTTGCTATTTGTTTTTTTCCTTCTCACTCTATTGCGCAAAGTGCGTGTGCATGCTTGTGTTGTTTGTGTTGGATGCGCAAAGGGGTGTTTTCGTTTTTTCGGGATTCCCTGCGATTAATTTCTTTCCCTGCTTTCCCGTAAGTTGCACTAATTAAATGTGATTTTAAATTCACTCCGAATATGAATTGTCACAAGACGCAATACAGCAACGGTGCGTTCCAGTTTTACGCACATCGAGACGATCATCATGCCCGCACACACTCAGCTGATTAATTTTCTTTCACTTTCCCCAACCTGTTGCACTGTTGCCACCCTGGTACTGCTTCCCACCCTGTCCCTACCCTTGCAGATGACTTTTTTCAGCACACACACACCACCAACCACGCATAAAAGCCCTGCTTGCGAAATGATTCTGTGGGTACACGGCGATGGGACAACCCCAATTCACTTCCTTCTCCCAGGGTCACACACAACGAACGCACGCTACACGACGTGTCACGATAAAGGAAGGGGCGCAAGGGGTGGTGAGGGGAGCGGATTGTGAGAAATACCACAAGCTCCCTCCCTGGCGATTTTCTTTCCACCTACACTTCTTTTTTACGGTAACGCGGATTCGGTAATTTCTGGCTACCGCCTACGCGATCGATCCACTTTTTCGCTTTACCTACGCGGTTTCAACTTTGCACAGAACCACACAGCCACTATTGGGCACTTTCGAATCGTAGCTCTTTACGTTCTAGACAAACAACGCACGCAATGAAACGCAACTCGTGAAGAGTACCAAATATTTTGAACGATTTCCAATGCGAATGGACGAAGAACTGTACCGAACCAGACGAGGCTGTCGTTTGACAGATGGAATCACGAAATAAAGCTGTGGCCACATATGGATGGAACGAACGTGTTGAAACATTTAAATTAAAAATTATAAAATGTTGAAGTGATATGTTTTTCGGCACAATTATTCTATTCGATTTGAAGTGGAACACAATTTCAAATGAAAGTATTAGCTTTGTTCAACTGTTATTCATATTTTCATAGTATACGCTTCGCTACGACCAGAGCTTAAGGCGCATGATCGCGATCTGTCAGGTGCACAAGGTTGATAGAATTTGGCAACACTGATCGGTTCTGCGTATGATCGATTTTGTAGATATCTTGTACAACATATTCAAATAACATGATCAACAAATGTTGATTTACAAACAAATAAAGTCATGAATGATCTTTTGATAAATGTTACTATTTTATAGCATTATTGTTCACTTATTACAATGTGATAATATAACGCCGATATAATAAGGAAATTCGTAATGCAGGCACGTAGTAAAACTGGCGATATGGCTTCCAATTTTGAATCGATCCTAATGAAGATCCTCGATAAATTATGTCACTCACACACATGCGCTACATCGATAACGGATATTCGTTTGAGAGCAGAGGATTATCCATTTAACCATATATTACCTCATTTCGGGTAGTTTTAAGCTTCCTAACAACTGTTAAAGTATGCCGTTGAAGCCTAATGTACTGTACGAACTGCATGTTATAATTTCGGATTCCAGATTGTACAAAAAGACACAAAATCAATACAACACAATTTTTAAAAGAACAATTACTTTTTTAACGATATTTACATTTCATACATGTATTCGCCATCCGGTCGCTTGCGCTAATCGCACTGTAATCGATAATCTGTTCACGATCCTTCGCTTTACCTTTACCGTTAGAAAATGGGTTTAAATTATCTTATCCGCCTAGGGTTTGTTAGTGCAGTGCGTTCTACCGTCCGTTCTATTTGGCGATATATCGATCAAGGTTGTTCCAGTTGCAGGAGTAATCGATCTGCAGCAGACCCTTTTTGCTTAAGCTGAAATGTTGCGGCGTGTAACATACGTTAGCGTTGGTCGCTGCGATCGCAATCGCGGTGGCCGGATCGAGCATCTGGCTCGGGCGCCTAGCAAGGCTCATACTCTGGCTGACGACGCTGACACTGCGGGACCGCCGCCTCGTGGGACTGCCGCCGGCCGTAATGGGCAGCCCGCCGCTGCTGGTCGTGGCGTACAGCGGCACATGTTCCGCCTCCTGCCGGGCACACTCGAGACAATCGTTCAGCGTGTAGTAGTTGTGATGATCGGACAGGATCGTTCCGGTTACGGACGGTGGTGGATGTCCTTGATGGTGATGGTGATGTTGATGATGATGATGGAAGTGTGCCGGCGGAGGCGGTGGTGGAGGAGGCGGTGGCAGTGGCATGTAGCAGCAGCTTGGCTCGTAGTACTCGTACGATGGTGGGCCGGGAAACTCTAGCTGGGGTAACGGTTTGGGCAGCACTATGGGGCGCCTGCTGGAGGCGCTCTTGCCAAAACCGGGCGTGTGTAGTCGCAGGGCTGACATCGAACTATCACACGAGCTGGGCTGCTCTGTCGATGAAGTTTCCAGATCTGGAACGAATAGAAAGAGTAGCAAACGAAAGGAATGTCAGTAATGATCATAGGGAAAGTATAACACCGATTGCGCCTAACAGTATGCAATCTGAAGTTATGCCTTCGCAATACACTGCAAAACAGACAAAAAACAATGCAAGACAAAACATATAAGGACACGTGGAACATTGTTGGCGGTCAACCGCCTTTTGAAACTTCAAAAATATGGTAGGGTAGAAAATGTTCTTATTGAAGAACCGTTGTAAATGGGGTTGGTAACAAGATCACCTCGAAAAAGTGCGTTTCCAAAAAGCGCTGTGACCTTCTAGAAACGTTAAAAATTGAACTACATTCACTCTGCAGTGAGTGCATTAAGATTGTGCCTTGTTATCTACACGATTAAACGGAATAAACATGCATTTTATGTAACGACATAACACAAACTCCTGAACACCGCTATCAAACTAGAGAGGACTAGGTCTCTGGTACACTGCCATTAACATTTTATCGCACAAAATTGGGCAAAGTTTTTCCCGCCCATCACCATGCATTACTTACAGCGCACTCGCACAACTAATTCCGGTCGTTTTTCGAACATGTCGACCACTCTTTAATCTCTTTTGCTAAACAGACCCGCTATCACATCCACAAGCGTTAACCCGTGAGAAGTTTTCACACACAATTTGACTGCGTGTAGACAACGATCGTGTAACTACCACCGCAACGCGTAACAACACAATGCAGATCACTTGTTCGCGTGCACAAATCTCGGTGCTGAACGTTCCCGATTGTCGTTTCGATTGCACGATGTGTTCCCCACATTCCACAGCGAAACGGAACGCCGTGTGTCCCGCACCGTGCGGCAGGAAACTGGAACACTAGGCCACGGCGCACTTGTGCTGATGATCCTGCCTGGTGCACCCAACGCGAACGAATGAGGGAATGATGGGATCGACAACAAAAAAGGCACCATCCGTACGGGGGCAAGATCGTACGCTAAATGGCATAACCGGTGCGTCCGGCGTACGACGAAAGTGCTGAACGAACGCGCAACCATACCACATACATACCCGGGCGACTCACTTCGGAACCGGAGGGGTTCGGTTGCCCGTGCTATTTCGAACGAAAGTAAAGGCCAACCATGGACGATGGTGGACCACCCGACGGTCTAAGGTCTCTGGCCCTGTTAGACCATCAGTAATAGTAGTAGTAGTAGCAACAACGCGGAAACCCAAACCCGGAGACCTGTTGCAGCTCGAGGAAATGGGAAATGTGAAGACACTCGCGTCGCATGGTTACTGATTGTGTGTATGTTTTTCGCTGCTCTCTGTACAACAGTCCATCGTTTGTTTTCCTGCTTTTTCTTTCAGCCACTCATTCGTACATTCGTCTTGTTGGTTCAGCTCGTTCGGCTAGACAAGCAGTTGCCCGCGCAGTGTAAAACATGGCGTTTTATGTTGGCCAAAGTTCCGTTGCAGCCAGTATTTTCTACGGTACCACGCGTACATACACTCACCGTGAATGGAGCAGCCGTTGCGGAGGAAGTTCTTCCCGTGCGTTCTTCCGAAGCGTTTGGGAATGTATTCACTTTGTGGTAGCGGAGATCACATGCTTCGTCACTACGCTGGTTCACACTCATACCACAACTGGGTAGGATGAAGTGTCCGGCACGTCTACTGACCAAACGACGAACCGGCGTGTTTGTCTGTTTGTGCTTACAATAAAACCAACGAGCGAAACTAAACAACCTTCTCGTTGCGTGATGATTGTGCGTTATTTAATCTTAAACAAGTGCCTCCTCTTAAACTCGTAAGGGTCACAGCAAACAGCTGACATGCTTCTGATCACGTACAAGCGTCGCATTATTGAAGAGTTTGTCCCAAATTGTGGAAAACAACATACCCCAAAATCCAGTTATGTTTGACTCTTTTTTAGAGTTAGATACCAAAATCGTTATAAAGGTATTTCAATAAGACGGACTACTTTTCAAAAACTGTTACATTTACCTTAATGCTCTTCTCACGCTGGTGATCTCCGTTCGTCTGCCGATAAATTCCAATCTCACGTTCCTCAGATCGTTACAAATGATAGTATTTTAAGCAAAAGTCCCTAGGAATGTATTAAGAGAAGCGATTGTGTTTACTAAGCTAAGCGTTTCACTCAGAGATAACAGGAGATGGTCTCCTTAATGATTGAAAATTAGAAAATGGCCACTCCAGCAATGGTATAAGACTAGATATTCATGCCTTTTTCTTCTATATCGTTTTTATGTTAAATGACTTTAAAAGCTGAAGAATTAAGAGGACTACCCAAAGCTTTTGATAATCGGGATCTACTCAAAAAGGCCACTCCATCGTTCTAAGTTTGTGCAATCAATATATTAGCATTTGTTGCTTATATATCCAATAAATTTATCCAATAAATGTAATAATTACGAATCCGGTAAAAAATTGGTGGACTCAATTTCCATTTCGCTCAGAGCATTTATTCCCAACAGTCATATGACGAAAAATGCTTCTAACAGCAAGAAATCGAAAGTGGTGGAGCCATTATGGGATTGAAGCTCATCAAGCCATCAAGTAAAGCAGGATGCCAAGGTTCCTTCCTGAGCGGAAGGGTTTGGGGACTCCGAAGAACATTAAGGACCCACAGGAGTTGTCAAATTTTAATTCCACTGAGGGTGTTCGTAACTTACATTATTTCTTCGTTGGACATTTGTGAATGTTTTTATGGCACACTTTATTCAATGGATTTAATCCTAATTTATCGTCTTTATGAATTATCAGCCCTCAAAAATGATTACTAATAATTAAAAATTGATGATGTGCCCCCATTTATGATCAGTTCACTGAAAGATGACTAGAGCATCGATTTACATTGCAGTAGCTGCAATTTATCCTTTACAAATCACGTTGCTTCAATTTCAATAAACCCAGGAAACAATTTGAGACAAATTACCGCAATGCGTAATCAGTAACCGAGTAGTTGCAGGTATACGAAATTGAAATCAAAAGTTATTCTGCTCGCAATTAATATCATCCACGCTTGATTGAGGTCACCCCAAATATCGAACAATAGCGTAGCGATCTTTGACATGCTGAATTTGAAGCCGAATAATGTCTATTTGCGTTGGATCGGCAAAACAAAAAAGACACGAACAAATACCGATCAACAACAAAAAAAAAAATCAAATGGTATTTTCGCTACTTTACAACCATGCGGCAGCAAAGCTCATGTCCATGCCGTCGGGTTCTTTCGTTGCGCCTTTTGCGTTCCAGTTTGTTCCACCAGTTCACGAGTGACGAAATCAGGCCGTTACGCAGCTACACTGCAATTTGCACCACGGGCACCAGCGTTGTGTTTGTGCACCGCGAACGATTGGGCACATTTTTGGCAGGGGTGATAGTTTGAAGAGAAGGCATACTTAAAGCTGAAGGTATATTCACTTCGAATAATTAATGTCTACATGCAATAAGAATCATTCTTTAAAGAACTTATTTTTAGGTGAAGTTATAGTGCATAGTGCTTTCTACAGTGAGTTTGCTTCATTATGTCGTAGTGCTCGTGCCGATTTGTGATGAAATTCTAATTACCGATCAGAACGGTATTAGAAACGCATTTCTCTGCTGTAAATAAGCCCACCAGGTTAAACAAAATAAACAAGCACCCAATTATGGTACTCCGGGTAAGCAGTTCATCAAACGGTAGTTTTGTCCATAATGATGGACAGTTCCACAAGAGGCAAGAAAACCAGCAATATAGTAACCGCGTTCCGGTCCGCTGCACGCTTCATTGATCGCCCCATCGGAGGTATATTGGTTTTGTTGAGCACTGGCGTGTATACGACGCTCAGCGATATCGTAATGGAAAACTAGTAATTTACCATAACGACCACCACACGGAGCGAACGTCCACGCGACCCACGCTACCCGCGACGCTGCAACTTCTGGCCATTTGTCAACATGTTTTGCCCTTCGGTTGGACTGCGGTTGCAATCGTTGCTTTTCCTATTCGGACTGTGTTTACCAACATCACTAATCGGGTGACGCGTTTAACGCAAGAATGAGCCCATTTGGAAGAAGGCACAAACGTTCCCCGATCGACCGGTTGGAAGGAATTATTGGAATAGAGGCGAAAGAAAAAAACAACTAGACCAACAGGTTTTCTATCGGGTCTTCTAATGATGCAGCTTCCTGAGGGCCAAGAATCCCGCTCGATGACCGATATAGAGAGCGAATGCAGGTATCTGCCGGTGGAATTGAAAACGCACCGTGCACTTGAATGTGTGCCATTCCAATGTTTGCCCTCGATTTGCAAACCTACAAAACAGCGAGTGCCACAGTATCACCGCCGGGCCAGTTCACCTACTTGTCTATTTGCACCAGGCGGGAATTCGGATGATTCGCAACTTTTGAGGCTACCCGATATATGTTGGATATAATCGAATCAGGACACAGCAGGAGGAGATCATCTTACCACTTTCACAAAACCCCAAAACGCCCGCGGTAAACCACAAAGAGCCTGAACTATTTGTACTCTCGATGCTCGCAGGCGGTGTTTGGCAACGAATGCAAAAAAGGCGCCAAAGTGAAATGAACATCCCAACGGTATGCGAGTACAGGAAGCAATCATCGCATCCGGTATGTACGGTCCGGTTTAACGTGCAACCGGTTCGATTAATAGGTGATCATACGCGTTCGTACCACTCCTTCCGGAAGTGCGGCAGATCAGAGGTTGGCCATGTCATCTACTCTCTCTCTCTCTCTACCTTTTCTTACCTGTGTATGAGCTGTAGACATGTTCATCTCCTCCGATGCTATCCTCGTCCATAACGGTATCATATCGTTCGGTGTAGAATCCATCCTCGTCCTCGTCATCTTCGGCGTTTAGCTCTTCCTCCTCCATATCGCTCGGACGTTCCTCCATCGGGTGGTGAAGCGGCTCACCAGTGAGTTCATCCTCCGGCAGCAGGACGGCACTCTGCCGTTCCAGATCTTCCTCCTGCGCATCGGTTTCGAACTCGGGATCGATTAGCTCGGCACTGGAGCAATCACGACACTCGAGCTCATTGCCGTTCAGCTCACCGGGCACGTAGTAGAACTTGGACTGTATCGGTTCACCCGCTGGTGATGGAGGTACCTCCGACTCGGACGTTGGATCCATCACTTGCCTACGAGGCGAACGGAAGAAACAACAAAAAAACGAGATAAAAAGCAATCAGAGCATACCCTACACCAGTGCAGGAACTGAGGGCTCCCTGTTGACGTGTTGCATTATAAACGCTTGCAACGGTCACGGTAACTTAGACCTGAGACGTTCGCCATCGCGTCGCACCTCATCTGCATGAGGATGACCGGTGCGAATGCCGGTGACGGTTGGTTTGTCCTAACGGAGCCATTAATTAAGTCGCTTGCCACAGTCACCGAACGGTACAACGGTGCTGCAACGGACAAGAATGCGAACGGTGACTGCTTGGTGTGATGAAAACGTGATCCACGACGAGAATAGTGTGTCATGGTTGGGATGGAACTGGACTGCATAGAATTTATACAGTAGAATATGGATTTTTTCTTCTTCCACGTAGCACTTTGAAACGAAAGCCTAGCTAAGAAAAAACTCTATTTCAATTAGATTCGATGCGTCCGTCTAGCGAACAATCTCTCAACTTTATGACTGCACTGATCAGTGCCATATATGCATAACTTCAGCGTCACAAAAAAGATTACCCCAACAAACTGCCAATGGCACCACATTCCACAGCGCATGTCCACCGTAAATGTGTTTCATTACGAATGGAATATCTAACCTTGCCGGTAGACCGATCGGCCAATTAGCTATCTGAAGATGCAAATTAAATTTAACATATTATCCATTCCGATTACAACCTTGACGCGTTCGCTTATGCAACAGGTCTTTTCTTTGCCTCCGCTGGTAGAATGCAACTTGTTCCCCGGAACGGAAACTTACTTGCGAATGTAGACATAGTTCTCCATATCCCACGGATCGACATATCGCCGGTTAAAGATGGTGTTTGGACCGTCCTCGAAGATCGCGCGCCGAACGTAATCGGACTCTTCCGCCGAGTCGTACTCCTTCGCGGTGTAGTAGATCGATTCGGCCGTCCGGCGGGACGATGCGAAACTGTCAAACCCAGCGTACGCCGGCATGTTTCATGTGAGGTTTCGTTGGTGGACTTTTCTTTCTTTCGTTGTGCGTTGATGGTGCGCTTATGTGTTTAGACGCTACTTAAACGAAATGGCTAGGGGACAGTCCCAACGTGTTTGCTGAAATGAGAGAAAGGCATTGTGCTATTAGTTTGAAGTTATTTTGGAAGTTGATGGATCAAAATAATCAGTTATCTAAGTAACGTCCACGGGGAAATGACAACTTCATTTGCAACGTCATGCACGTCAGTTACGACACGGAAAAGACATTAGAATAATCAAGAAAGCGTATAGATAGATGATCAGTTACGAACGATGAAGAAACATTTTTAAGGACATTTGCGCTAATTTTAAGAATCTTCTTTGTATCTCTGTCTTTTATTGAATAATGCTCAGAAAGGACCATACGAGATTCAAGAATGGTTACTTTGAGCACCAAATTCTATTAGCCAATCTCCATTTTGGGATTTGCTGATAATAAAGACATCATTGACCATAGAGCCACAACTCTTCAATTTGAGATTGGTGTCTAAAGCTCTGGACGGTCAGACGAACTTGGCAAGCGACGTGATTTATCCATATTAAGATGAGATGATGACTTGAATGTGTTCATAGCAAACCTTACGAAGTTTAGCAGAATTGGGTATTAGTCACTAAACCTGTAGTAAATAAAAAAATTGTTTATACAGACCAAGATCCATTCAAAAAATCTCTTCCCCGAAACTAGATCACCCTAAAATGCATCGAAATCAATATTTTAATACCCTATTTCCAAGATATTAGGTTAGTTGCATAACACTGTAAATTAACAACCACAATAACACGCACTGTAAAGTAAATTGATTTCTGGGTGCAGTTCCATCGGTTGTGCACGCTCTTCATCCACAGGGACCACTCCCCGGTGCATCTAATTGTTCGTGCACAGCACATTCGAAACGCACTGGAACCATCTTCAACATCCACTTCACCACCGTAAACAAGGGTGCGGGATGGCGTCTTCAATGCTTCGAAAAGCTAGAAAAAACACGCTGTTCAACAACTTTCTCCACGCAACCGTTTCGGAAAACGACAGCGCAAAAACACTGGCGTTCCAACAGTTCGCAGAGTCGTTCGGTTTTGTTTATTTTCATGCGCATCTAATGCCGCAACGATAGCGGCACGACCACCGTGGGTGATGCTGTGCGTGCGTGGGGCAATGGCTGGAGTTGGTGGAAAAAAGGGGGTAAACAAAACTGGACAGAAATTGAAAACCGAACGGAAAGGCGTTTGTACGTCTGCGCACGGTGGGCAGTGTTTGAATGGAAAACTGGAAAAAATGATCACTTGTTACAACTCCGGTGAAAATTGCTTTTCCAAGCTTCGAGCGACGGACGTTCAGTGCTATAGGTGATAGAGAGAAAGAGGAATATTTGCAAAAATACATCGATTACATTCATACGTTAGTGATGGTTATAATACGATCTCCGGGATGTAAATGTACATCTGTTACGATCAGATAAGCCATTCCTGTTTGGAAGGTGTTCAAAATCATGTACACATCACTTAATTAATTTTGAAAGGGAAATCTACCATTTATCGAGTATTTGTAGCAATGCACAAACATGACTTTGGATTGAATTACTTCTTGGAATAGGTGGAATTAGATTTATAATGAACGCAACGAAATTGAGGAAATTTTTCTTTTTTATTGTAGTGTTTTCACATAATAGTAACCTGTTATGACAGTTTTTGTTGTTTGCATTCCAGTTCTCATATTAAATAATAAATATTACCCGTGTAATGGCCACCAGAACTGTATCACCCTAAAGTTAAAAACGCTTGGAAAAAAGTTCTTGGAGTTATGACTTGTTCGGACATGCTTGAAAGCTAATTTCGAAAATTCTAAGCTGTGGCAGAGTGGGAATGAGCTCCAGACTTTTCGAGATATTTACTCTTGAAATGGCAACCAAAGCGAAAAGGTTTGAGAAGAAGTTCTTGGAGTTATGACTTGTTAGAACATTACAAGTTTATGAGACTCATATCTACTACGTAGCCAAGTATTCGGTAAACAGTACTTGTCATAGGCAAACGAACTTGAGTCTTAGTTATTCAAAAGACTGAAGCCTCAATGTAAGAACTCCCGAGCTTTCCAGCAAGACTTACACAAAACTCACAAATTCTAGGCTTACCAGAGAATGTATGAGCTCCACACATTTCGATATATTTATCCTTGAAATAGCCACCAAAGAGAAAAGGTTTTAGAAGAAGTTCTGGGAGTTATGACTTGTTGGGACATTACTAGCTTACTACTCAGTATTCGGTGAGCAGTCCTTGTTATAGCCGTACGAACTTGAGTCTTAGTCATTCAAAAGACTAAAGCCTCAATGTATGTCCCGAGCTTTCCAGCAAGACATACACAAATCCCAAAAATTCTAAGCTTCACCAGAGAGTGGATGAGCTCCAGACATTTCGATATATTTATCTTTGGCATGGTCAGCAGAATATTAGCATCTTAAAATGTGAATGTCTGGGATGTCGGGCTTTTCCAGCCTTCGATACTCATTATTTCCACATATCGATTAGTAGTAAATAGTTGGCAGTTCGCCTAGTACGGATGAATGAACTTGACATATCGATCCTATGGATTAGAAAAACTGCACGGTAACGGCTACTCCGCGAAGACAAAAATCTGCGGACTCTGAAAAGAAATTGCTAAATAAGTCATTTGTGACTTATATGCAGCTCTAAAGCCTCAGGGTAAGAAATCCTGAACATTCCAGTAAGAATTGCAGTAAATTCGCAAAGTCAACATTTAATCCTCTGCGAAACGATAATCGCGAATTTCGTACTTCAATACGTTATATTTTTTCATTTAAGTAATTATCGCGACGATTGTCAACTCTAAAATGTTGCAAAGTGTCCGCTTCTATTTTAAAATAGTGGATTAACATATTTTTATATTTTAACAACATTTTGTTCCATTATAGTGAGAAGAAATAGTAAGAAGGTTTAAACGATTTTTTGCCAAATATTGCAACAACTTTCAGCATCCTTTCATTTATAGAGGGTGCTATAAAATGTGGAACATATATCAATTTTCAAACCCTCTTAAGAAAATTACTGGTCATAAACCTTTCACCGATGTAATTCAAAACTAATCTTCTCCCTCACATATAAGCAGGTGCCTTTTCAATAAATTGAAATGTATGGATGTAAATCAACGGGAAAGTTTTCACCCTTTCCAGCCATACTTGAGCTTGATGGATGTTAATCCCCATCGTCACCCCATCAAGTAATGACCCGTTGTATAATTTTCTCTGCAATGAAATTGTCATCAACGTCCTAAATATGACAACCCTTATGGAGACTGTTACACAACGCCACACAATGCTCCCTGTTCCGGGTTCCTTTAAACGGGGGTTCAAACCAACCCGAAAACCCATTTTTCAACACACTTTTCTCGGCCGCTTATTGACAGCGATATTTTCCTTTTCGCCCCTCGATGACAAAAGGTTACCCAACGAAAGGGTTTCCGATGGTTAATCTACCCTAGCCCACTGTATCGGTTCTTTCATCGCGTCTTCCGTCGGTTGTAATTACACCCACCACAATTAATGTGCCGAAATAATCATACGTTTGTGTAGCGCACAATGGCTTCCGCATTCGGGACGCAATTTCCGCGGCTATTAGCACAATTTATCCCAAACTCTCGAAATAGTAATTGCAACGAATCATTCGTGGTGGAGAAGTATTTTTTCTTCCATCGTTCAAGCAAAAGATTAAATCCCCATCATCCGATCGGTTGTTAGTTTTGGGCACGACAGTTTTGTCATGCAGTGTAACCATACTGTCACCGTTTGGTGCTCATTACATCAACCGGCATCATCGAATCGGTGCTAATTTTCCGCGTTTGACATTACTTTCCGCGTTTCGTGGAGCGAAAAGGGAAAGTAAAGCGAAAAGTTTTTTTTATTTTTCGACTATTTCTTGCCAAAAACCGAAATGAAATGGAAATAAATCCCTAATCCATTCACAGGGAATAACGAAACCATAAATCAGCAACCGAAAGGCAACAAATCTCGCAACTTTCTTGTCGGGGAAAGAAGGTTTCATCACTCACCGAATCAATCGAACGCTTTAAATCGAACGATTAAGTGAAACCCGCTCGATTTTCTCGCCACATTCCGGTCACGGTATGACAAACTGTTGGCTGCGAGTAATCGTGCACATTTTATGCTTCACGATCAACGTCCTTCGCAACATCAGACGCGGCACGATCAACTCTGGGTGACATTGGCGGATGGTCGGGCTGGGAAGGGATGATCTCGATCTCGGCAACAAGATCATTCGACATGGGTTTCTAGTTTACCTTTACGGCCCATCGGTACGATGCAGTGGCAATTTTACTGCAAATCGTTTAGCAATTAGATGAGAGATAGAGAAAAACTGACGAATCAACACCGGTCATGCGTCATTTCCTGTGGCGATCGAACTACTGTCCGGATGTCTATAGCGCTTTCGGACACTAATTAATTTATAGTGCTTCAAGATGTCACGTCGTATAAATGTTTCCGCTGACTGTGCAACATCGTTCTGCAATTTCATTCGTGTAAAAATGATTTATGGATGTCGTTCCAGAACTGCGTGATGTAACTGCAACTCCAATTTCATAACGATTAGATTTATTATACTCCAAATATTTTTTTAACCAATAAAAAAATAAGTTCGCAAACGAATTTTAACAATCATTCATTACAGAGCAACAATTTAACCTTCACTAATAAACGGTTTTGCGCCGAAAGTGTTTAGACAAAGCGTTTGCATTTAGGTGAAAACACACTTTCGTGCAGTAACTGATGCATGCACGTGCAGGTATCGTGCAAAAGGGCAACCGAATGGATGTAATTGCTGCAAATTCGCACCTAAAAAAACGCAACCTTCAAATTATACCACCACAACACGCGTAGTGCTTTAGTTCTATCCGGTGCAAAGAAAACACCGGCTCTGGAATCGTGAGGTATACCACCCATGGAACGGTATGTAAAAAGAGGGCTGAAACAGCGCCTCAAGATTACCATGATTGAGTGATAGCTAGAAAATAAATCTCCACCACACCAGGTGTCCACATTGAGCGGTGAAATCTTGCGTTCGAAGAAAAAAAAACCGAATCAGCAGATTGTTTCGCGATTGTGACGAGGGCGGTCGGACTTTCTCTGCCACTCTCTGGACCGAGGTGGGCGCTATCTTCGGCCGAACGGTGAAAAAATAAACCGAATGGGAAAATTAAAAATGGCGATCTTGAGCCATAAATCTTTATGCTAAAAAGCGAACCCTTATGGTATTTCAAACTAAAAATAAAAAAAATCATAGCTTGTTTCTTTATCTCCGTCAGTCCTGAGGCGTTCTTTCCAGCTTTATGCACACTATTTCAAAAAAAAGAAGCCCCACTGTGACACCAATTTTGACCAGTGGAACAAGGAAAGTGATCGAAACGAAAAAAAAAGTATTTTTTCCACTCACCGATTGGAGTGGAATCGATCCAAGAAAACAAAAGATTGAGGAAAAACACTCGACACCCATTTTCCAATTGTGCCTCTTGGCTGGGTTGCGTTACTTAAAGGCCCCAATCATCATAAACGCATCTCACAAACTGCCCTCTCGAAGGAAAAACGACTTAACAGCGCGCATCGTTTAACCTGACGAGATAGCTGAGACCTAGTTTTGCTAATCCTCATCCATTACTCCATCAAGCTGTTCCCCTTTCGGTTTTTGTTTTCCCTACACGCAATAGCCGCACCCTTCAATATATTCGGTTAAGGTCGCATGCACGATGCGCATCAATAAACGTGCGAATGAAACTGATATCATGTACCGTACGGCCTTCTGTGCACGCATAGAAACACACACACAGACAGTGGGTACCGAGGGTCACGTGCCGACAAAGAGATACCGCCAGCAAAAGTCACGAACGTACGAACATCGGAAAAAAGAGAAAAATCAATGTTTGACTTTTCCTTCCATATGCACAGCGAGGTTTCTCACTGAAAGAAGGGCCGATATAATTTGTGTTTCTTTTTTGGCGCACTTATTAACGCAAAGTACACATACGTTGCCTAATCCATTCATCATCGCGGCATGTCCGGCGGCCCGGTGACTTCTGCCGCTACTTCTCAAGGTGCGATTTAATGCGAATTCCAACCACGTTCCGATTGAACGGAGAAATAACTGGAGCTGCTAATTCTGCCAAACACTCGGAACCCTGTCTTGTGGAGACCGCAACAGCGATTTCGAACAACGCAATAAATATTCTATACTCGCACGCCACCGTTATCGTAACGCGAATTAAGAGGGAAATCCGAGTGAGTATGTTGAATAGTGATTTAAACAGTTACCACAATTCACTGGTAAACTAGTTTTGTTCGCCTAAAACTAATGTGATTTTTTTAAAGAACAAGCAAAAGACGTTAATATTGCCATTTCGATAACATAACACAAAAGACTATTGCAACCAGTAAAACACAGAAACTTTAATAATGTACACAAATCGGTGATTAAGTGAACAATTTATTGCATTTTTTATCATATGAGATAATATATTTCATACAATCGTTAAAAATACAAACAAAATAAGCTTAAGTTGGTAATTCGATTCGGTAAAATAAATGACTTCAACGGGTAATAAGGCGAGAAATATTATTTGGATTAGATAAAACAATAGATTTCAACGACCGGTAACGTGAATAAGCATCATTTTATGCACAATTCGAAAATTACCTTAACAGACTGCTTTATTTTTATAAATAAATAAAACGAAATATTAAATTCAATTGCAAAAGATAGAAACAAAAGACGTTTATATTATTATTTTGATTAAATAAAGCAAAAGATTTCACCGAACCATAAAGCGAAAAAACTTAAAACTCTATTTCATTAAAACGGTGGATTTTTATCGTATAACGCAAAATAATTATTGCAATCACTAGAAAAAGAAACAAAAGCAACTTAAGATATTATTTCGTTAAGATAATACAAAAAACTTCAACGAGTCGTGAAAAGAGAATCTTTAGTTATGTGTATAATCCGAGAACTATCTTAATAACTCGCTACATAATGACCAATACAAAAATAAAACATTCTCCTCACATAGTTTACTGTGAGAAATAGATAGTTTAAAAGTAAAAGAAACAGCCAATGTTTGACAATTGTTTGTAGTGTGATAATTTCTCAATCCCAAATCTAATGCTACATTTCCGTCCCATTACGAAGACAATAAGCTTGTAGCACTTGTCTTAAGAGGAAGATTTAATTCAGTTGTCCATTTCTATTCTATTCCATTCACTGCGTTCGGTGTATTAATGAGATTATTTGTCTCACTGAACCGTTCTACACGGAGAAGGCTTTTACTGTAGGAAAATATGCTTTACCCTTCCCAGAATTGAACCGAACAGAATGATATTTTCATTATGTTTTCTTTTGTCTTGTGAAAAATTGATACTAAACGGTATACCTTAAAAAAAAAACATCACGATTGTTCGGCCTTTGTTTTGGTTTACCGTTCGAAAAATCGACAACGTGAATACGCGACATCAAGCGACGAACCCTTACGTTCGAGAACCTTGATACTGTGGCAGGCACCTGCAGACATCGGCCCGAGTTCAAATGCATAACAGGGTTAACTGTTTGTTTTTCAATTGACATTGCGTCAATCGATTCCCAGCACACTCTATTGAGCTGGTAATAAAAACAACCCAACAAGAGAAACATAATTATAAAACAAAGCACACCGCCTCTACCATCTCCTGGGTGCTCCAGTGGAGAAGGTTACCCAGTTTGTGCAAGTGTCGCAAAACCTTCTTCATGAAAACCCTTATGCCTTCTTATGTCGCATCGCTGAATCACTCGGTCTCGGTGTTGATCTTGGCCTACAAATTTATTGCCCAGTAAGAAGGCAACAAAACAAAAACTAACCACTACACCATGCTCAATGACACTTGAATTTATTCCCGCACCAAATGCTCTTCGGCCGCTTCTTCGCGAACGTGCGCATTGCTCAAGCAATTTGTCATCTCAATGAGTGTCTTGGTTGTTTTACTATTCGACTCTTAAACCCAGTAGCTAAAGTGCGCCGTGAAGCACAGCCGAGACGAGCGTAAAACACCCGCACAAAATCAACTATTCCCGAAGAGAATCCCCCCCAGGTGGGAACGTGCAAATTTGCACAAGTCATTTGCCGTTCGAGCAGAAAAATGGTGAAAACAAAGATTCATTCACATAGAACCGAGCAGTTGACAAAGCAAACCTTCGCCAGCATGTTTGCGACAACAATCAAGATGATTCAACTTCTACCGCACGGCAAACGATTGTTTGTGGAAGCAAAGTGATAAAAAAATGTGACACCTTTCTTCTGTCTGCCAAACCTGGTGTGACATTGATCGGAAGTGGGAAAGCACATTAGGTGTGTTAGGAAAGCATAACAAACAAAGCAATTGCATGGTGGTTTATGCTTAAAGAAAGTTAAAAAAACAACAAAGTGATCGTTATGGAAACGTTACAACAAGAGAGGATCAGATGTAAGAGCTGTCTTTTACAGCTGCATTTACTTTAATGACATTATTTTGACGATGTTACAAACATGTTCTACGCTCACAACGAACCTCAACGATAACCTCACTTTGACACAGCCGGTACGCGGGTTCGTCGCTTGCCGTCAAATGAAGTCTTTCTGCCTTTTCGCCATAATGACCCTTGCGAAAACGTTGGTAAAAAAAAATGGAAAAGCCACTGAACAAGAAACGGAAAGCCGATTTCATTTCCGGCCGCAAATGTAACCCTCCGGACATGCTACAAACGACGCGACTCATCACTTTTCCTGACTTCCGTTTGTTCCAACGTTTCGGCTTCTAGTACCAGGCACGAAATGGCGTTACCCCTCACTATTTGTTGGAGGTTATTTTGAACTTTAACTTTCCTTCCCTTTACACTCATTCACAAACCGGCTAAAAGCATCTGCAGGGCATCCTGCTTCGTGTGTTGCGTGTGAAAATGCTTCGAGACCCACCGTCGAGCGGCGGGATCCGTCAATCGTGTAAAACGATCAGTTTTTTTTTCACCCGGTCAATGGGGCGTCCGTTACGTTTCGAAGCTTATTAGCAAGTGGGTTCCCGTGAGCGATTGGTGCGACCCCTTCCGGGACGGGCAAAACGGTGGTTTTTTTTCGAGTAGGTAAATTAATTTCCACCGCAAAACGATTTTTGTCTAGTGATTTTGTTGGAGTGAGCGTTTCTTGTTGCTTTTCCATGCGATGGATAAAACCTTCACTGCGCGTTGTACATGAAAACAGATTTCATTCAAGCGAAATTTTCTGAGTGATTCACCCAGGGTTTGTTGAAAAAGATAGAAACAAACGTGCATGTATGAGGCTGTGTCACGCAAAGGGAGAAACGCTTAAGCGGCGCTTATCACGCGAATAAAACTCACCGTTGAAGATGGGTAGAAATCCTTTAATAGTTAATCCTTCATTACATGCTCCAGGCAAGCACGAACGCACGAAAGTTTAATATAGGAGAAAGGTTTATTTTCCCACACCCACCCGAAATGAAACACCTTTCTCGTGGCGTTTGGACTTTGAAGCCCAGAGATTTGAACGGGGATTTCTTTATCATGTAACAACAACAACTTCCGGAGCTTTAGAAACATTAAACAGATTTAAATCTACCGAAAGCGGTTGATAAAAACCACAGCAAATAAGCAACTTTCCTATTGCTAAGGTTTTTTTAATTACTTTAAATAAATCTCATCCCAAATTCTACGACAGCTTAATGAGAAAATTTATACACAATTAAGTTTTTAATTCAAAACAGAACGAAACAGCTAGATAAATCAAATGCCGAAAAAGACATAAACGGACATTCGCATCACAAGTGGCCAGTTGTACGAAAATGTTCCAAATAAATCATCCAATTTAATAACACTAAACATAAATGGCTTCACTTGGCCGCTAGGAGACAATAAAAACCCACCATTACCTGTCCCCAGTCGTAATGGACAGTGAAAGCTCGGCAGAAAAAAAACAAGAAGCACCATAAATTAGATTTAAAGATCACATCACACTTCCCACAGACGCACCCGGCACCGTATCCCGATCGTCGCCAGAACGGGAAAAAAGTTAACCGTTCCCTCTGCTTTGTTCGGGTGGAAAGTGTGAAAATTTCTCACCATAGGAAAATCTCAAGATGGCCCATTAAAGCCGTCAAATTGCACGTCCTACCGGGAGTGATCTTTATCTGCGACTTGAACGAACGTTTAACTGCCCCACAATAAAGTGGTTATTTAGTGTAAGATGCCGGGAACGGGTTTTTAGCAGAGATTGGCATGTATTATGTAAACTGCCGGAAGCTAATTATTGCAAATGCAAATTAATTACCCACAGTTTGGGCGAAGGGAAAACGTTAAAATGGATCACTTTAAGAGAGTTGGTTGCTGTACCAACAAACTACAGTTAAGAAATGAATTGGTTTTTGTTTCTTTTTTATCTTTACTGGGTATAGAATGTTATGTTTAAACAGAAAAAAAGAAAACATTACATAAGCCATTTCGGGGAATGGTTCGATCGGGACGCACGTTCGCAATCGGTTGCCATTTCTTTAACATCAAAGAATATAATACCACAATATCGGTGTTACGTTGTTGCAATATAATTTTATAGCGCTTCCATAACCGGTCACCGGTCACAAAAATGGCCTACGACAATCCGTAGCCGAACGATGATGGCTTCCTTCCAAAATGAATTAATCGGCAAAGCACACGCACGAAGCGACCAAAACTGCAAAAGCGCATCCATCAAACCAAATGCATCCCACAAGTAAGTAGCAGAAGGACAAAACTTGATGAGGGTGTACAACGCGTAGGTGAAAAGAGAAAAAAGGTCATCATCGTGTCATACGTGTGCGGGTGTGAACCGTGTTTTCCCATTAACCATTATCGTGTCTACCGCACGATTCGGAGAACGGAAGTGGCGGAAATCTTTTTTTTTTTTGTTATCGGGTTACGGTTACTTTAACTTTTTCCTGCCAGTTTTCTGCACCCAATTCTCAATTCCAATTATGATTCTCGGGGTGTTTGCGTGTGTGAGTTTGATAACCATATTCGTTTCGCCGCCACACAATGTTTCTCGATGGAGACTTTTATATGAAACGAAAGACTTCCACGCAAGCGACGAACCCGAGCGCGCGCATGTAACTCTCGTGCGATGGGTTTTGCGTTTACGTGCAGAACATGGTTTAATTAACCTCTACAGTCGCCTTCCAGTGAGAAGTTTGATCCACATCTTACAGATCGCGTGTCGAAACTATGGTTGCGAATTCCCGAACGGGATTACGTGTTTTGCCGAGCGATGATTAATTACCGGTATGATCGTGTTCTGTCGGTTTCTTGTGATAATGCCGTTTGTCTGCTAGGGCTAAAGGTACACGCAATCTATCCAATGATGATCTCAAGCTTACGCCTCCGAAACTCGATTCGATCATCCCACTCCATTCGTGTTGACGATCGATCGTTGAGGATGATGATATATCCTAATTATGCAGACTACCCAAAGCTGTCAGCACGGTTGTTGATTCTCCTCTGCACACACAAAAAAAAACAACCAACGGAAGATTATTTACATTATGTACTTTTTTGTCCCAGCCAAGGTCAACTAAACAACTAGCGATCGAGGAAGGATCGTCTTCGGGCGGCTGTAGAAGCTTGTAGAGTAAATTAAATACACCACGTAGGATGTTTGCGATTACGACACGGTCGTACGGGTTTTGTGCTTTGAGAAGACCAGCCTTCCGTATCTTCTTGGCCAACGCGGAGAAGATCTTTCATATTACGCAACCCGTGCACGAACCCACAGTGGCATGGGAAGATTGATGGGTAATGCTATCAACATAAGCAATCTTGGTGTAGGTAGAAAAAATTAATCCACCAAGAGAAAGTTGTACCGAAGATCACGCGACAGGCATAGTTGAAAAAGGTTTATAATTATGATGTAAAAATTTTGATTCAGTCTTTCTCCCCGCTAGATGCATCACCGCCCAATCGCATACTTCGTCATACAGTGGTGACTTCAGTTAAACGTTTTCGATGCAGCTAATGGTAAATTAATCGTCACATTAATTTTCCTCCACTCCCGAAAAGGATGTGTTTTGGTTTTGTTTCAATCGGAGAAGAACCTGTGTTGGCATAGGTGTATAGACGATAGAGGCACCGTTCCTCTTGAAGCTTCTCTTTAAAAACCGGTGCTATAGTCTACGGGATTTATATTCCCTTTTCAAACCACTGGAACCGGTTCCAGTTCCGAAAACGAAACCGAATCCCCTGCACACCCAAAGCCTGTAGGCATATCAATAAACACGAATAAAAAAAGCAAAGCTCACTCCCGGAAAGAAAGCGTGTGCGCGAGGAAATCGTAGCTCGATCAAATCAACCGCAGTCGACCATGTTCTACGGGAACAGCTTGTTTTCGTCGAAACAATCCGGTGGACACACGAGGCAAATCAGTGAAAGTGACGCCCGCGATTGCATTTCGTTTGTTGCGTTCGCCTGCGAATGGAATGGAAGCCCCGGCCGCTGATAGATGGCGCAGATGGGCCATCCACACGGAAAACTGTTCGCCAGCTACTGCAAGCCCTAACCCGGCATGGGAAATCTGATAGTGAACAATGGGCGAAAGGAGCTGTCCGGCAGGTGTCGGCATAAATTAGGCATTTCGCTTGGACCGTACCACCGTAGGTGGTGTTGGTTTTTGGGACAGAATAGTTCACAATTTCCCTTCGCCTACGGACCGGGAGAAAGGTGCTCGAATTCGACCGAGAAGAAATAGAAACTACCATGACAATAACCCCATTAGTGGAGCAAACGGTTGATCGGAGCGAAACAAAAGGCCACCAAGTCTCGGTGGCTATTGGGGCTGTATTTTGAGTTTTTGCTTGAAGGGCTAATGGGAAATTGGAAAAATTTATTAGTTCTGGGGTTTTATACCATGTTGTTTAGGCCCACTTTGTCATAGTTTCCAAAATAAAACCCAATGCCCAAATTATTACTGCTGATTCGTTTGACCATGCGTTTGAAGGTAATTCGTTCGATATAATTTTCATTTTTTTATAGCATAGTGTGCGTTACTGTGAACTAATAATAGAACTCAGAGCCGGATCTTATTATAAGAGGACTCGACCTTAAAGGGGCCTCGAGCTAAAAGACTTGCTAACAAACGTTGGTACAGATCTTATTTGTCAATAAGTTAATTATTCATTTCTGTTCTTGCATCTGTTAATGATGAATTGAACCAAAAAAAACACATAGTTACCCACAAGTCGGAGAGAAGTATTTAGGCCATTTATCATTATTAGTCTTTTATTCTTGAATCAAATCGTACCGCTTAGATGAAAATTTACCACATAGCCGGATTGTCCGGATAGTAATGTTGGATGAATCTGATCTAGATTCGTAGAACTAAATGCATCTTGGAACTGAAGAACGATGCTGAATCTCTATTCTAAAGATTATGCAAAGTTTAATGAAACCTCATAGAACCTCGGGAATCTATAGATTAAACAACCTCAAAGGTTAATGAACCATTAAAAAACATATAATTTAACGCATTTCGTCATTTTGAAATCTGAAATTTGGTTTCTTTAGTAATTCTGCGTTTGAAATTTTATTCTGCTGCTAGCATTCGAATAATACAAATGCAATAAAATAAATTTATATATTTATCACACTTATTCAATTTCATTGATTTATTGAAATCATTTTTGATACAGTTTTTTTTGTCTGAGAATTCTTGAATGCATGAGTGATTATGAATCTATGAAGTTTCATTAATTTAGAAGGAATAAATATTGTACGAGAATTCATAAATCTATGAAGATTCATTAATATATGAGTATTAATGAATAACTGAAGAATCATTCATCTGTGAGGATTCATTAATGGTTGTAGAATAGACTTATGGTTAGAACGAATATTCGTTAAAAATGCATATAATTGAGTCTTTTCAAAAGATTCGTTAAGCTCAACACATGTCCGGATGGGATATTGGTACCGGTTTTGCCATGTGAAAGATAACCACCGTTACTAAAGATTTTTTTTGTGTATTAGAAAGTAATTTCAAAATATTTGATATAGAGAGCATCAAAGGGGTGGTTCGGTGGCAGAAGAGATAGCGGCGCCGATCTTAAATGGCAGGACCGGGGCTCGAATCCCAATCAATAAGTCTAGTAAGTAAGAAATGACAAGCATGACCAAGAAGGTCGACATACCATAGAAGAATAAGAAGAAGAACAAGAGTATCAATTTTGGAGGACGGATAGAGGCCACACTTTATAGCACCTTAGGGCCTCATCCATCTCTGATAGGACTAATCAGAAACATTAACCATTTCAAGATCAAGTGGAATGTTTCTTAGGCAACTTGGCTCATTCCTGTGTCCGGGCCCATCGTGAAATAAGGTGACCATAAAGCTGCACGATACTACCATACAACATGCATCCACCTTCGGGCGATGAGAAGCCTTCAAACAATTGACAGATCAGTAGCGCTTACCATCAGCAACATCGATCACGGAAAGACCTTGGTGGTGTTACATTGTAAACATGTCTCCAACTAACCTGCACTCGGCTTCAACAGGCCCTCAAGTGTTGCCCAAATATTGATCCCAGCTTTTGTCTCTCCGGTGAAGCATTACCAATGAGCAAAACGCATTAGATCATCGCATTAATCTGTACCACTGGCAAACAAAAACGACGAAGTACGACAAGTTTGGTCAGGAAATTGGACACTTTAACGTTGTGCGGGAATTTCGAAACAAGTTTCTGTCCGAAACGAACCACCCCACAAAAATGTTGCTCGGTCAAGTGTGAAAATTCTGTCCGATCTTATCCACAGCTCAATGTCAAACGTTTCCATTGGTCGTATCGACTTTTCGGGGCACGCTTAGTTGACGATTTACCTTTGATGTGGTGGTGTGTTCGATTTCTGTTTTCCTCCAATCTCACACTACGCCTTTCTCACATTCTTATCGTTGATAATCGTTGACGCCGTAGTAAACACTTTCCTTTCGTTAGGTGATATATCTTTCTCCGGGGGGGTTTTTTAATGGGTTTCACTCAACACGAAAACGTCACTTTTCGTCACACGAGCATCTTCCGTGTCGGCGGGTAGATAATGGGCTAAAATCAATCTAAAAATCAAAACAACGAAGACCAACAACCCGAGCGGTTACTAATTAATACACAATCGATCGAATTCATCCGCAAGCACCATTCACTTTTCCAACGGCCACACACACACACACTCGCACGAGGCTACGCATTCAAACTTGGAAAGGGTGGTTGGTTGTTATTCGGTTTCATCTTCACTGCACCGTACGCCTTTTAAATGCTATCTTTCTTTAATGATAATTTGTGCACGCGTGCCGCTTCTCCGTGCGCTGTCCATTTGGTTGTTAGTGTTTTAATCGTAAGCATTCTGTCAAATGGCGCAACCAATGAAACGCACTACGCCAGTGGAAAGATACGAAAAAAGAAGCCGAAAAGTGCAACCCACTATCAACAAACCACTGTGCGCCGAACTCACTGATACCGCGAAGAAAAAAAAAACAATCGCCCCAAAAAAAAAGAAAGAAAATGCTCCGAGGCGTACACCACACGGGGTGGAAAATTGATCGACCTGCGTGAACGCAAACAATAACGCAATGCGCTAGATGAGTGGGCGGAAAATGCGAACACCCGGCATTGGCGGTGCTGGAAAATGCGAGCAGACGGTTCACCGCAAAACATTGGGCCGGCCATCGCCGTCGGTACGGTACCGAGGGGTGGTACGAGGGCAAAGAAAAATAGGCTTTCGGCTTGTTCGGTTCAGCATCACACACCCGAAGAAAAAAACACAACAAATGGTAGGACGGTACGCTTTTCAGGCTGGACCATGTTGTTTGTTGGGTGCTTTTTGGTGCGTTTTTTTTTTCATCTACATCACAGCACATGTGCCATTTTTCATGGGTGTAAAACGAATTTTCTGGTAAACGAACCCCCTCACATGGACCGCACAAACATACAGCCGACCGGTCACGGTTTCAAGTGAACGGGCATTTTTTTATTCTCTCTCTCCTTCTTTCATTTCTTACACATTGTTGTTCAATCAAACTGAACCACCTTACGGCCCCCCGATGGGGTTACAATTCTGTTTTACTTGTTTTGCTACAATAAAGCCGCATTTGGTGTTTTTGGGGCTTGTTGGTGCGGTCCTCTTGGTCGCGGGCGCTTAGATAGCAACAGGAATAAAAAATAAATAAAAGCATGCTTCACGCTCTGTTACATCGCACCATCCGCGGTCTGAAACCGATCGAACGAAACTGCGATATGAACGAAAAACTGTTTTTAAAATGCAGTCCCAAAAATTCGAATGGAAAACGCTTCACGCTGTTGACGGTCGTTGACATCGGGCATTGTTTTGCCTGGGCTGTGGCAAGTTCCTCCGTTTTAAGGTTATATTGCTCAACCGTAGTTTTATATCGATAATTAATATGAGTGCACGAACAAACACACATAACTCATACGCTTTAAAAAACTCAGAACGCATTAAGTTTCTATTTACTCAAGTTCCACGTACGGTTCACCGTTTGATCTTTCCTCTGACTGCCGAATTTCTTCTAACGCACACTTTTCAAGACACTAAAGCACGCACGCACTTACAGCTTAGATTAAGCTAATAAATCTTATTAAATAAACACACCCGTAGTACCTTTCTGCGCTCTCAGATTTTTTGTTTTTGCTGACGGACAGAATCGTGCACGACTGTTTTGCTACGAACGTTCGTGAAAACGCACGTGTGACCGCACGCGTTCAAACCTAGTGACAAACAGACAGAATAGCTGGCAGCTTGCGAATGGTGAAGTGGTTTCACCGTGAGCCGATCATCCGAACGGGCCATTGCTTAAGCAAGAAAAGTCGCTGAAGTACGAATGGAGAGGGAAACAAACCACGTACCGGAACACTAGTCGGACCGATGTGGCCCGAATGGGTTGCTGCACGAAGGAAAGGGAGTTCGCGTTAGAAATGAACAATGCGGCAGCTTCAAGTGTAAGGATAAATGAAACATTCCAAAAGCAAACGTAAATAAAAATTTATATAAAATAGGCCAAGCTTTTACAAAAAGGTTAAAAAAGATAGAGTGAAATCGTTTTTTTTAAATATATTTTTAAAGTGCGTTTTAGCTTTATATGGCCTAAAGTAATTCAGAAACCTTCAGAAGAGTATGTTTTAGCGAAATCACTAAATACACGTCGATTTCGTTTGTCTAAAAGTAGTATTCAATGTTAATATTAGTGTTCAATTGTTGTGATTTTAAGAATTATTCGTCTTTACTCCTAAATACTTTACATCTAATTCAAAGACAATCGTTTTCAATATTTTTAATGAGCACTTCATTGAAATCGGACGAGCTATAGTGTGTGTTTTTTATGTTTAGTGTGTTTGCTATTAGATTAGAAGAAGTGTTCAAAGTTATATTCTGATCAGAGAGCATAAATTAGTTTTTAAATATTAACACATGTTCAGTTGAAATGCAAAATGTAATTGCCAGCAATAAAGCTTATCACGCAGCCGGGAAATGCGTACTTGCTACAGATGGGATTCTTGTACTCGTCCTGTCGTAGGAAATCCGGATCGCCTCACCGAGTATACTTCCGTAAATATTTAATTTATTTTCTAAATGTAGCAATACGGCCTGACGTAAAAGCATATATGAAGAGTACAAAAATTCAATGGGTAGCCTTGGGGACAGATATTTGTATTTCACATGAAAAACAAAGGAAATAAAATGAAAAAATATGACTCGAAACTTCACAAACACATTTCATAAAGCAAAAAATAATAATAATAATCCTCTTTCCGTGATGTATTCACAACAAATACGGTACGGTTAGTGTACCTTAGTGTATCAGCTTTCCCACCCGAACGAATGAACACAACACCGACAAATGAACACTCGTTGACCCGAAGAGTAGCCAACCCCCTGCTACGAGAGAACGGACTCGATCTCGTGCTTCGGATGGTGGTGCTTTCTTTTCTGACACCAGATAACATTTTCACAGGAAAACACGCACGCTAGCATTTGAAAAATAAATTTGCATTCGGTCGATGAAAAAAAACCACAGAATCCACACCACGATCAATTCACGAACGATGGGAATCAAAACAAATCGTAAACAATTAGCTGGTACACTGATCGCATGCGGATCGCGAACGGAGAGAGATTGATGAAAATAAATTGCTTTGCGTAATGGTGACTCGAAAAAGCTGTTCATAATGTTGTGATTAAGATGTAAAAAATTGAGGATAGTTTTGCTTGATCATGTGATGTTTTAAAAAAAATCTCTTAATTAGTTTTTTGTTTTCTTTATGCATTTCTAGTGTCAAATTTTTTTGTTACTACGTCTGGCATCAGTATGTTAGATCTCCAAAGTTCACTTTGACATGTTCGATGCACTTACTTTTAACAGTAATAGCTGTGTGGAGGCCTTGACTTTATAAGCAAAACGTGTTGTCTCTGAACCTAAAGAAATTAAAACGGAGCGTGAAAACGCTGCTCGTACAAAATTGAAGCCGGTTCTAAACCACAATCATTCTTTCGTGTTCCATATCTCAATTCTTGCACCATTTCTAACAAAGCTGTTCTGGTTTTTTGTCACCCAAAACCAATCTCCAAACCTTTGAGAAATATGCTAAACTGTCAATTGTTAACTAGAGGGCAATATTAAAGTCGAATGGTATGGGAAAAGTATTCTAATCTGTTCTTAACTCGTCCTTATTTTTCGATAGTCGTAGTTGTATTTACACTCAGCAGAACGGATTTATTCCGAAGAGATTCACGGCCCCATACCTTCTCTGCTTACTATCTAAAGCTATTACAGCGCTAGATGTAGGAAATCCAATTGTGCAGCTAGGTTGCAAAGCTCGATATTTCGACGATCAATCAGAATTATATTGTGCGTTATATTTTTGCAAGCCTCAAAAATAGTTGACATAATAATTGCTCTCTACTCTGAAATTCCTCCTCTTTTTCTTAAAAATATTAGTTATTAAATTTTATATTCTCACGTTTGGCACCGTAAATGGAAAATAAATTAACTTTATTACCTTACTTTAAAAAAAATCCTCGAAATTACGGGATACAATAAGCTCACATAGTTCACATTGAATTTAAGTGGTATTGCTGTTAAAGGGTTTCGCTATACACACGTCTTGTTTATTCAGTTCCTAATAGCCGCTGATTGAGAATTGCTCTGCAAAGTATTTTAAAGTTAACGCCCGCCAACAATTCAGGTGCATCTATCTCTCATAACAGCAGATGAGAATATTGAGCGGCACCACGTCTCCTCGCAAAAGATTCTAGACCAAACAACAAGCAACAAGTATAATACAATGGACGTGAAGCAGCATGACGACACGGCGAGAAATGTAAGACGCGTAACAATCTGGACGGATTCGAGATTGTTGGACCACACAACGGTCGTAGGACACCAGATCACTAAGCTGTTTTCAAGGACATAATGATCGAACGATTTGGACAAAACGGGCCAGGGAGCTTCGTTGACTGACCACGAATTTACCGTAGCATTTTGTGAGCTATATGTTCAAATTACTAACTGTACCATTCCATGTGAGAGGCGTCCCTGATATGATGAAATTAAAGACTAAAGAGCGACGACATCTATAAAAGGACATAGAGACTTATCAACAAAAAATTTAAAATGATGTTTATGACACCTGTCACAAAAAGAGTCGATAGATTTAAACAGAGACAAAGAGGAACACATCAAACTGAAATAAATTGACTCATGACATCCGCGTAAAGTAGGGTTGGATTCAGCAATTACCGAATAAACGTCGTTTATCAAATTCCTTTCTTGAGGGACGCCTGCGAAGCTCTCGAATTCACAAGACTCAATTGCTCAATTTGTTCTACAATTCTAGAACTATTTTTTCACTCAATCTTCAGAACTTAACCTTACTTATTCAATAGTACGTCTTTGTACCTTCTTAATCTTTTCTTTTACCTATTTTCCGTTTTAGGAACAGTTATACTCTTTAGTTTACTTATGCATATAGTTAACATATTTTTTCTTTGAATTTTGTAAAGTATATTAAGTGAAGCTATTCAAGCTACAAGGATAAAGAATTGACATTAAATTAAGTGTTTTGTTAAACCCTGGAACTAAAAAACCGTATAAATAAATTAAATTTGTTTTTATTTATGCAATATTTGGCTAAAAGCTGGAATGTGCGCTAAATATTCTTCTAAACCTCATTCTAAAACGAACCAAAGTAAAAGAGCTGTTGCAAAAAATAATAGGCACAACAATTAATTCCTTTCTAGCAATTGAATTAACAACAACCCATAAAGGGACACCATCTTTGCCACCTGGTTTGAGGTAACCTGTGGAGAGAAAAGTATAACAGCTTTCTAGAATTATTGTTGAACAAATAAACATAAATTTCCACACAAAGTTCATTCAGCTTGATTCTAGTTAAAAAAAATGTATATATGCTGCACCGTGAAGAGTACCCATTTTCGTGGGCTGTAAAACATGTCCATTATTCAAAGGCAACCGTGCACGATCACATCAATTGCTGCTCTCGATAAATTTTCATTCCATAACAGAAGCGGCGCCCAGCTACAGTTTGCCAGCTGTAAACAACAGATCATCCGGCAGTGTTTCGCCCGGCAACCGTTACCATTATTGAATATATTCAAAAAGTGAAATAAAATCCGCTGAGCGTAATAAAAACCACTCATGTAGCTCAGACCTGCAGTAGCGACCACAGTATGGTATTATATGCTGGTGTGTTTTCTTTAGCGCTGGGGTGGGGAAAAAAGCTCGCCGAGGAGACACACTCGAACACGCTGCTTTGGCGCTTATCAGTGGGTATTAGAAAATGCCAACGCAATAGCCCGCCACCGTTTTTTTTTTTGTCCACACTTATGCTGACTGGTCGCACAGTTCGAGCAAATTTATGCTACCGAACAGGCATGGGGGCTTTCGCTTGCTTTCTTTTGAAGTTTTCCAATCTCGTGCGAAGTGTGTTTTTTTAAAGGAAAAAGCGTTTTTATTTTGTTTTTTTCTCCGGTAATAGAATTCAGGGGCTTCAATCGTGACGATGTTGGTTACGGTGTCTGCCTGCCAGCGTCGTGACGATCGGATGAAAAGGGCCTTCCGGAAGCAGGTCAGCTAAAACGTCCACCGAAAAATAGGAAGCAATGCGTAGCGATGCGTACGTCGAAGCTACCCACATTAAAGCGGCAGCTATTGCCATTGCGTTGTAAAAGGCGCGCTTTACATGTAGTAAACATGGCGCACAGAAAGACGTAACATAGCGTTTGAACCCCGTCAAACGACTGGAAGTACTCAGCGCGATTAAACATAATGATAACAAAAGGAAAACGGCGCGCGGAGGGTAGGAAACATTTAACAGAGGAACCAAGACAAACGTTACCACAACCACCTCATCAATCTTCTAAAACTCTCCGTTTAGCCGACGTCAAGATACGCCGCAGGGTTCGGTCGGTAAAGGTTTTTTGGGCTCATTAAAAAACTATCAAACGGTACAAGAAGTACGTCCCAACTCATCTGTTCCATCAGCAACATAAACCCCCATCTGCGCACATCATCCGGTGCAAACCCCGATCTTATCCAATTGTGGTCCGGCACTCTCTCATAACAATCCTCTCTATCAAAAAAACGGCCAAAAAGCAGAAGTGTTGGTCGTTGCGCAATCGTCATCCTTCACGCATTCATGTGCTATCAAATTTCAATACGCTCATTAAAGTCGCTTAAGGCACGCCGGGGAAGTGGAATGTGACCTGCCATGACCGTCCTTGGCTGGCTGGCCAGAGGTTAGGTGCCCGTAAGCGACAAACGTCCGTGTGCGGATGGGTTGGATAATCGAATTCGAATATTACTACCATGGCGGGGGAAGGGCGCAGGGGGGGGGGGGAATGCATGCTTAACTCATGTGTGGTCGAGTGGTTTCCAGATAACCATTCATGATAACAACGCACCATAATTCGTACTAAAACCAAAAAACCAACCACGAATCACGAGAGGTTCGTCGCTTCACTGGCTGTTGAACTCTTTCCTTTTCGTTCGGAACAAGTGACAGCCGTTTGTTTTATTTTTCGTACATATTTCATTGCGATATTAGCGTAGTTTGCACATGCCAGTGATGGTCGCAAAAAAATACGCATTCGTTTCCGCATTCTACGCCCCCCGGGTGTGCAATGGTGCGTGCACGTTCCTTTTTGGCCGTATAGAATCATGCACGTGGAAGAACATTCGAATTTTAAATCAGTTGTTGTTGAGCATTTTCGCGAACTGTGCGCGAGCTGTAAAGCGGACTCAATGCGTGCGTCTGTGTGGATGAAGCTTCTCCGTAAACAGTGCGTAACAACGCATTTCATACAGCTCTGCACTTTCCTGCAAACCTTTCGAGGTCATAATTATTTGAGATTAAACATTTTCCTTCCCTCCGTCGGCGGTCCGGAATCGATTAAACCGATCGAACGGTTCAACCAACCAACGCACGGGTACGGACTCGTGAGAAATCGGAACTGCTCCTTATTTCTTTGTAATAAAACCACTTCAAGCAACTGTTTTTCCCAATCAAAAAAACGATCGTTTTTATGATGCACATGTGTCGATAAAATTCATTCATTCCGAACGTCAAACACCGAATTGGAGCTATGTTTAAGGTGCCAATAAGACATACCTTGCCCTGGGTATAATTGTGTGCTGCGTATTTGAATTTTAATTTGAGGTCACTAATTTGTTGAAATGGGCGTTTCGAACATTTAATGTGACCCCGATGTGCGAGACAAAGGAAACAATAACACGCCCGTAGCAGCAACAAAACAAACCCCTTCGAAACGACGGAAGAAAATTATTTCCAATATTAAACTTTAACCAAAACATATTTGTCTATTTTTTTTTCCTTGCTCTTCTTTTGGGGTGTGTTTTATTGCCACTCGACGATTGCCAAAACGTTTTGCCGTTAATGACGGGGGTTTTGTGCATTTGTACACAAACTTTGGAACCAGAAACCCTTGATGAACCTGTTTTCTAGGATATGCCATTGAACCGATTCGAAGTTTCAATCATCTAACGAGCCTAAACACCTATGTTTGTGTTTTTTTTTTGCTCGCAGCTATTACAAACGACTCAATTAAAAGAAACGCCAACGAGACGAGAAAAGTTTTCGTTGCTTTCTGTGCAAAATTCGTCAATGGCTTCGCCCAGCGGACATTCATCGGTCTGTGCACGTGGGGCAACATTCGCCAAACAACCGGACATGAGGGCAATTAATGTGCGCCCGGGCACGATAATTATCCGCAAGAAAGAAAATCCAATTTACGCTGTCACGAAAAGGGCACTCACTCACTCGCTCTCTCCTGCCGAGAGACTGGTAGAATGGAAAGTACGAAAAAAAAAGTTAAAATTTAACACTGCTAGGAAGAAAATTAACCACCAAACCTACCCAACCCAATCGACCTGCCCGGCTTGCCGCCCCCTCTCGCGTCGCTTACAGGTAGGTCCAACACCATCCAACCGATGGTTCGTCGATTTGGTGATCGTCCACGTCAAAATACTAACCACGTGTAGCGAAAAACTTCACTGCCCATTTAACACCCATGCGGCGATGTTAACCGGGAAGGTAACGCTTCCTTTGATTTGTTTTCGAACCGGCGAGCATAATGAGCTTGTATTTTGGGGGCAGACGATGGGACGGGAAAATCAATAACCTCATCCCATCGTGGTTGCCGCCATCGGTTTTTTAGCAAATGAGCTTTGGAAGAAACCAGCAAAAAAGACAGACATTTTGATGTATTGGGGGAGACTTTCCAACAGGAAGTTACCGCGAGTGCATTAGTCATGCTCGATTACGTGTTAATTAAAAGTCGATGGAAGTGTTTCGAGTTAGGTATTGTTTGCGATTAGTGATTAATGTAAAAACAAAATCATATGTTCTGTGCCTTATGCGCCAAGTCGTAACGGAATAGTCTTTTGGGGTATTATTATTCAATTTCAAACAGATCAGTAAGATAAAAAAATTGGTTATTGAAGAATATAAAACAAATTTAACATTATTGAAGGGTTTAATATTTGATTATAATTCTTTGTGGTGATCTTTTCGAATATCTGAAAGCCCCATTTACTACCCCTTGATTGGTTCGGGAAGGACGACATCAAGGTATACCTCTATAGTATCACAGTTCGCTAGACGTATGCCCGTTTCATGCGTGTTCATAATTATACACTATCATACAGTCTTTTGGTGCCTGCATAAATCTAGATCTAGACAACTCCCATTGCTCCCAACAGTTAATATTGGATTACTACGTTCTAAACAAGAGCCTTATGTATCTGTCAACGGCTACTTACAAATATCAATAGATGAATAACCTTTTTATATCGTAATAACCTTTTAGATCGCGCGAGCGTGACACATTCCCCAAACACGTGGCTCAAATCTATATTGCCCCTTTCAGTTGTTAAAAGTATTTAGTATGTTACTTTTTTTCTGTTCTATCACGGTCTGGCGTTAATAGCCGTCTTTCGATGATGTCGGTAAGTGCAGTGATGAAGAGTTCAGTGGTGTAGTGGATTAAGTTCAAGTGAAGCTTGAGTCAAGCTGGCATAAATTCTTATTCTTCTTTCTTGCGAGTGGAACACAACCCTCAATGCTAGAGCAGTATTATGTTCCACCATATTCAAAGGCTTCTCCACTGATTTCAGGCTTCCGACTTCTGGAGTCATTTGCCTAAGCTGGCCTGTGTTCAAGTAACGCTTGAATCAAGCTGACTTGAGTTCAGGTCAACTTATAGTCAGCCAAACTGGCCTGAATCCACATTAAGCTTGAGTTAAAATTAAACTTGAGTCAAACTGGCTTGAATCCACGTTAAGCTTGAGTTAAAATTAAACTTGAATCAAACTGGCTTCAATCCTTTAGTAAATGTTAAGCTTGAATCAAGCCGACTTGAGTTTACTTGAACACTAAGTTCTTTGAATTGATGTAGCCAAAAAAACTCAACGCTATCGAATTGGTCGTTTGGCCAATCGGTCAACTAAAATTTCACTTTCTCGACAACGATAGAGAACATATTAACGGAAAATTGCTTGAATAGCGGAAGCTTACCTGAGATGTACCACTACTCGTGCTAATACAGCTTTTTCTTTAGCCTCTTTTTCCACATCTCTACCAAAGATTTCACTAATCGCTGCAGATAGTTGTCACAACTGTAGTTCGGAGTTGCTTCAGCCTGTTGCACTGTGAAACCCTTATTCACGCCTGCATATTTAAGAAAGGAAACGCATTAAAAAACTCTCCTCCAAAAAAGAAAACCCTAAACACAACACAACACTAGAAGAAAACTTTACAAAACACATCATTTCGCGCATCACCTTGCCCGGTTGTTTCCACTTTGCACACTCTTCTTCTCGGGCGCATTGGGCAAAAGGCTGGCAACGTCCGATTTAGTCTAGCCGTGTAACTTCTTTTCACCGCGATGGGCATCTTTCAGGCAGCAGGTAGCTCACTGCTGGTAAACACTACACATCCAAAGGAGCACTTTTTCAAAAACAGTATAGAGTGGGACCGTTGCGGCACACCATCGTTTTAGTCGAAATGTTGCGAACCTAATGCGCCACAGCAACAGTAGAACCGTTGCCAGACAACCGTGACACTGCGAGAACAGCCAGCGCCTGCTGTGTTTGCATTCTAATGCGAACCTAAACAAGCGGGACAAAACTCGGTGACCGAAAACTGACCCACCCGGCATCAAATGTTCTCCCCTCACGGAAACATATCTGGCTTTGTCTGGTTGTTTTTTTTTGTCTTGCTTGTGTCATAAAGCAATCGCCATTCAGTTACGCATCGGCGGTCACCGTGCGTAAGCAGTGCTGTTTAAGTTTTGGCAAACTATTTTGAATTATGACGCTAAAGCGATGAAACGGTACGCTGCCGATAGGAGTAATAAAAGTCATCGCTAGTATCCTGTACGCCGTTGACACCTTTTCTTCCATCCAGGCCTATCGAATAGAACGCGTTTGAAAATGCAACAGCTGGAAGTAACTTAAATTTCCTTATCACTCACATATATTAGTTTCAATGCGCTTTGAAGAACCTCAAATAATACGTAGTACGGAACTATTCGTCTGCAATACCTAAAGAATTTTCGGACATTGGGAATGGAGTTTTACAGGAAGTGTTAAACGTGACGACTTACACCGTTTATTTCACTCTTCCAATTGGACAACCTGCTTTATCGCACAAAGACGTATATACAAGCCATACAATCATGATGAAGACTGTTTTTTTCGATGGCCGGAGCTATCTACCCGGCTGTGGTCGTCAGATATTCGCCTCATCTCAACTTAGAATCCGGCACCACCCCACGACACGGCGCCAGGTGCGGCCGGTGCGGTATCATCCTCGTTCCAGTCATCGTTAGCGCCTCCAGCAGTCAATGGCTTCATTGCCTGCGGCATAACCAACGCGGACTGGGTCACATCTTCGCCCCAGGTGGCCGGTTCCTCAGCCACGACAACCTCATCCGGCAGATCCTTAACGACCGGTGCGGCGGCCTCAATGGCAGCCTGTTCCTTCTCCGCCTCTTCCGGATCGCGGAAGAAGAACAGATCGGGCATGACATCCCAACGGTCGTGGGTGATCTTGCCACGCAGACGCAGCACCTCACGGGCCAGCAGCCACCACATCAGGCCGATCGAGTGTGTCGACTTGGTGTTGCACGGGATGGCAATATCGACGAACTTCACCGGCGAATCGGTGTTGCAGAACGCAATGACCGGAATGTTGACGTAGGATGCTTCCGTCACGGGCTGATGATCGGTCAGCGGATCGGTGACGATCAGCAGACGCGGCTCACGGAATGCGGACTGGACCTGGTTAGTGAATGCACCGGGCGTGAAGCGTCCGGCAATCGGGGTTGCCTCGGTGTAGTGTGCGTACTTCAGCACGGCACGCTGACCATACGGACGGGATGAAATGGCATACACCTGGAAGGAGAGAAGCGGGATAATCTGCTTTAGTACAAGTTAACAAAACAAAGGAATTGTGCGCCCTTCACCAGTACCGGTGAAGACATCACTATTTTGCCCATCACCAGTACCAGAAAGGGATCCAATTGCATTTGATCTACTGGTAGAACTTGGCCAAGAAATCTTGACAGATTTAACCCCGGCTATGATGTACCAGATGTCTGAACGGTTTGTTTGTTTCCCGCTTGTGCCTACCTCTGCCGGGTATTCGATGCTGGCGATGCAACGAGCGGCCAGCAGCAACTTCTCGTAGGTGCGGCCCAGATTGATGATATGCACACCGTCCGTGCGACGCTTGTACACGTACTGCTCCATCTGGAAGTTCACCGAGGTGCTTCCGATGTGGGTCGTCGCGACCAACATCTTGGTGACATCGTCCTCCTTTAGGGACATAATATCTAGATTTCCCGACATCGTTCCGTTAATTAAGAGCAACGGTTAACCTGCAATTGGGAGAACATTTGTGGATGGTAAGTAAGTGAGGTTATGTTAAATACGTTCTGACCGGGACTACAGAGGAACAGGAATTTTGGTATTTACGAGGACCGAATAAGACCGAAACGAAATCAACGTGTGTATTTCCAGCTAGTTAGATACTAATAACTTTAGACGCATTCATTATTTACTTGTTTAATATGGAAAACAGTATGTAAACACGAAGCCTGCCAGCTGGTACGATCTGGCACGTGGATACAAGAAGGCAAGATTAAAGTGTCCATTTTTCCGGTTTAGTCTGAAATAACCATCTGATTCTCACTACCGGTCGATCAACTACTATTTACGCGTATGTTTACGATCCGAAGATATGAAAAAATACCGAAATTTTTATCTAAATTGAAGAGCAACCAAAACTTACGTAGTGAATGCCACAGGGATTTAATTGAAAGAGGGTTGTTCGAGCAGTTGTGCGTGCTGGAAACCTGTCAAATCGAGCACTTTTGACACGGGAAGTACTCGACCCCAAGGTTAGTTGAAGGAGCAGGTTGCCGCATAGGTGGTTTTTGTTGGTTTTGTAATTTTGACAGTTTGCTCCAAAAGTTGTTTGCAAACAAAGCACTACTGCAATAGAATTCTGTTTCTTTCTACATTATTCTGTTCTAATGTCGAATACCTTTGGTTGCAATGCAATATTTCGAAGTCATTTCTACATTCTCATATCTCAAAGAGATTGCATATTGATGTGCATCTCAAATTTTTTTTGATTA
>KB663611.1:1274144-1417219 GCA_000349025.1 Anopheles minimus | reverse complement strand
ATATGACAGTATGCCCAAATGGTTTTTTCCCACGGCCAACTGTCAAAATACATTGAATGCGTCGACCTGTACCCTATATAGACTTTGCGTTGTGATGGTCGCACAAGGCAAGGTTAGTAGAAAACGTACAGTCGAGTCCATGCGGGGTATTATTTATTTCGAAATTTTGATGGTAAATTAAATATGTTATTGTATTAAATCGATTGAATTCTGATTATTCAGCATATTTTTATACACTGGAACATGTGATTTACGAAGGAGACTCAGATTTCGGCAACTCTATTGAATAGGCCTTTACGCGATCTTGAAAATATGCAGCAACCTTGTGCATATCAGAGAATCAGAATGACATTTGGATTTGGGGAAATTATTCAAAATTTGTGAATACAAAACCGAAAATAAACAATTTTATTCATCTGTTGTGCTACGTTCTTACCTTTCTTCATGATGTTAGTAAATATAATTTACTGCATTTAAAAATCATACAATCCCTTCAACAATTCCCGACACAAATGTGAAATGAAGAAAGAAAAAAACCGTTTTTATACTTTGCCGATAACGATTGTTCAAAATATAAGTATATTTGCATTATTAGCCATTTGCGGAGTGGCTACTGTTTAGGTTCTTGCAAAGAAAAAGTTTAACCTAGGCACAGATAGCTCAGTACTAGTGACGAGATTTACATAGAGATTTACACCGATTGCCTATCAATTCGAAGACTGCACAGCAAACGGAAAAGCTGTAACAGCTGCTGGAAGTAAACGAATGTGCACTACACTATACTAAACGTCCAACATTGCCTTGCACCGTAACAATGGCTGCTCTGTACGAGCACCACCTTTTCATTCGCGTATCTTTCCTATCCCCACCAAACTACAATCGGAGAGTTCCGTGTTCCTGGACTCGTTTACATTCGTTTGCTTCGTGAACGACTCCCACGTTGATTCGCTAACACAATCTTAAATGTTTCTTAACCATATATCTAACATATCAGTATTTACAGAAGCGGGTGGCGAAACAAAAACGACCGCCTATCCCTGTGTGTCGTGGATTGCAAAACATTCATATTAATACTTGTTACATAGCCAGAGACGCATTCGTATGTCCATGAGATTACCCCACAATAGACTGTATATCATGCAGTATTCGAGTGAGTAAAAAGTAAATTGACTTTCATTTTGTAAAATCCTTCCACGAAAGGACGCAATTAGTGCTTAAATAGTAAAGTGTTTGCCAGCAAAGCCCAGCCCTTTAAGCAAAACTGCTGAAAAGCTGCCATTGAATTGAACCCACTGTATTAGCCCCCGGTTAGGTTTCGAGCAGAATCGAGGCCGCCAACTGAATACTCCAACCCGTTTTCTGCAGTGCCTCCTCGCAACGGGTACGATTGGCAAGCCCAAGTCTGAAAGAGGAATAATGTCCATGAGGTTAGAGAGTGAGGCTACTGTCTGGGTTGCTTTACCACGCGCCTTACTTACCGACAAAGTCGCTCAATTTTGAAATGCCGCACCGCCAGCGTGTGATCCCAGTTGACGGCTGTTAGCGAATTTCTCGCCTCCTCCTCGTTGGCTTCATCACCGAGCTCCTGCATCAAGTTGGCCACCTGTTGATCTTGCTGTGCCAATCGATCCAACCGTCGCTGGATCTGTTGCGCCGAGAGTGGTGTCGAAGGGGCAGGACGAATGGGTCGCAAATCGCTCATTTCGTTCGCTACTTCATCGTAGATGGCGCCGGTCATGGGTGCCTGATTCGCCACATTGTTATACACCTGTTGTGTTGGGACACGTTCGTATAGAGAGGCGGGTGTCGGTGCCACCACATCGTACAGATCGCCACCGACGGTTTGATATACATCCGACGCAATGCTACCGTTGTAAACGGAGCTGTAGATGTTCGGACCGGAAAGACTGGCCGTCGAACCGTACTGTAGAGATGTGACACCGCCGTTCGAGAGAGCGACGAAATTGTGTGTCTTTTGTGGGGATGAGTGGGGTTGTTGCTGTGCGGGATCTGTTGCGGCCGGTACCGTGGCCACATTGTTCCGTTCGGCCCAAAGCTGTTGCACCAGGGAGTTAGTATCGGAGGAAGATTGATGCTGGTGCATGATGTTCTGTTTCTTTGGCGAAAGTGTGAGCTGCTGCTGGAGGGATGCCGCCAGGGCGATCGAGTTGGCTTGGTTGGCGTAAATTTGGCTCATCGCCAGATTAGCCGTTGTGTCGTACTTGGACAGCGAGACATCCTTCGCGTTGTTGCGTGCCGCATACGCTACGGAGCTGTTCATACTGTTTCCTGCCGTTGGTTCCTGCTTGTAGATATCCTTTTCCAGCTGTGCCAGAAAAGATTTACCGAGCTTCTTGGGCATAACGTTTAGCTGTGTAGTAGACCCACCGTATGGGGAGATTAATCCATTATCAACGGGACCACTGCTACTGCTGACGTTTACCTCCAGAGAATCGTTGTATACGTCCCTACTCCCTGGGGAGCTCATTCCACTTCCGCTGGCGCCGTTGTTCAACGATGACAGCATATCGGCTGTGAGCGCTTCGAAATCGTTTCCCACGCGGCCATAGTTTGAGTTGATGTTCGACACCGATCCCCGCAAGTTCCCATAAACTGCCATGGCAGGTGGCGGCACGGATTGTTCAATCGTTTGCTGCCGCTTGATGCTTGCCATCAAATCTCGCGCACTGACCGAACTCGATGGACCACTCTCGTAGTCGGACGTGACGATTGGTTCTGGTTTCTGATGCACCTGCTGTTGCTGCTGGGGAGCGAATGGATCCGGTTCCGTTGCAAGGCTGAGATTCAGCGTGCTATCGTGCACGATGCCGTAAGTGTTACTGTACTTCGGAGGCATTTGATATGGGGGCGGTTCAAGCTTCGCCGCTATGGACGGAACAGGTGAAACGGAGTGATAATTCACAACGGCAGCCACTTGAAGTTCGTGCTGCTGATGCCCAAAGTGATCGTCTCCCTCGGTCGGGATGTCGATCGGTTCATCGAGTATGCTGGTCACCTGTCGGAAAGAACCGGCCGCCGAACCCGCTCCGGAAGTGGCACCACCACCAAACGTCGCTTCTTCGTTCGGGGAGGAAAGATCGATCAGAATACCTTCCGTGGCTGCGGCTGCTGCTTGTGGTAACGGTGGCCGGAGCGGACGGTTTTTAGCATCTTTCACCAGCTGCTGCTGGGTGTGATGCGAATGCTGATGCTTGGGGTGATTCTCGTTCACTAGCTTATTGTAGGAAAACTGTTTCGATGCATTGCTTTTACGTTCCTTCACGTATTGCTCCGATACACATTTTCCACGCCGATCGGCACTGATCAGATCCTTCGATTTATCTACAAAATAGGGAGTTTTTGGTTGTAAAAATTGTATACAACAGAAATATATGCTATTTCGGTGGCTTACTTCGGAGTTTAACTTCTCCTTCCATTTCCAGACTAGCGGGATTACCCCACGATGTACCGAAGGGGGAACCATGTCCCGTGTGGCGAAACGAATCATGCAGCGGACGGCTAATCGTTGAACTAGTTCCTCCGGACGTACTCGTAGAAGACTTTCGCGCATCGACAACAACACCCCTAGAAAATAACATATAGAAAAGAAACTATTAATATTGCACAAATGATAGCTTCTGGAGAGCTTTATTTCACCTCGGAATGGTGCCAATATCGAATGTCCGTTGGTTTTGCCCTTTTATGAACTGCAACTCCGGTCGATCATCGACAATAACGATCGTGTCACCTTGTTGCACAGCAAGCCCATTTTCTGCGGTATAATTTGTTACCGCGCGATAGATCGGTGGTGGAACACCGGTAAGAAACTCCCTTAAAAGATAAACATAAGATAATTATTTGGATTCTCCCGGTAACGTTCAGGGACAGCAAACTCACTTGATCGCAGCAAAGGTAGGCCGCTCGGTTGGTGTTTTGTCCCAACATTGCAGCATGAGCTGGTAAACATCCGGCGGACAGGCATCTGGATGGTGCAACCGTTCCCCTTCCCGGTCAATTTTGCGCAAGATCTGTGACCCGTTCAATCCCACCCATGGATCCTCCCCGAAGGTAAACATCTCCCACAGCGTCACTGCAAACATCCACGTGTCCGATGCGTGACTGAACTGGCGGTACCGGAGCGACTCCGGTGCACACCAAGGAAACGGTACCTTCTTGTGCTCAGTCATCACGTAGCAATCTTCCTGCTGGGGCAGCGCACGCATCAGCCCAAAGTCACCGATCTTAATCTTGTTCCCGGCGGCAAGCAGCACATTCCGGCAGGCAAGATCCCGGTGCAGGAAGCGTTTGCTTTCGAGGTACGCCATGCCGGTAGCAATCTGCACCGACCAGCTCCAGATCATCGGCAGTGGTGTGTGTTTGCACTGTTTGCGGAGCAGATCCAACAATGAACCATTCACCGCCAGCTCCGTCACCATCATCATCGGCTGCGACAGTACGACTCCGTGCAGCCGGATCAGGTTCGGGTGGTTCATTGCGTGCATCGCCTGTACCTCTTTGAAGAAATCCTCAATCACGCCGGGCTGGGCGAGTGTGTCCGCTTTCAGCACCTTTACGGCAACCGGCACCAGGTGATTGCCGGGTGCATGCCATTCACCGCGCCGTACCACACCGAACGAACCGTCACCTAGCTTCACCGAAAGCGTAACGTCCTTTTCGTGAATCAGACAGGTAAGGGCCAATGCAGATGGTTCCTCATTCTGGCCCGCTCCTGTACCGGACTTTTTTGGCGGCTGCTGTTTACCGCCTCCGATCAGCTTCGAAAGAATGTTACGACGCCACTGTTGTGCTTTGCGCTTTTTCACCGCTTCCAGCAGACGCCGAATGCCGGGCTTTCCAAGTCCGATCTTCTCCAGATCATCGACGTGCACGTAGTCGAAATGTGCTAACCGGGTCACTTGCAGCTCATCCCGTATCCGGGAGAGGAACTGTTCCAGCTGAATATCCTTCAGTAGCTCCTCCAGCCACACGGTATCTGGATCGGACATTTTGATATCTGTTAGGGACAGAAGTTAGAGAACAGATTAATAGCATATCATTATTGATAATTACTTAGTTAAATTTAATTTATTGGAATAATGCTCGCATGCTCGCGGTGAGTTCAATACTTTGATGAATTATTAAATGATCAGTTCAACAGAGAGCTACAGGTTCCACTAACATAAGATATTATACTACTTCCTCAATTGATCCTCGAAAGGCCATCCGTGAGCGACCGACGGAATAAAGGCCGAACTGATCAACAACGAAGATCCAGTACTAAAACATGAAATTCTTAAAATTATTATTCGAACACGGGATGGTGAACCAATGTCTTGTGAATCTTGGAATTGGAATCCCATGTACAAGCGTTGAGATAGAATACAGCAATTACAAGAGCGTTGAATACAGCCTACAATATATTGAACATGTTTTATATTACAAGATCGATTTTTCCCACTCGTAGAAAAGATAGCTAGAAACAATCTGACCGGATTTCGGAACAAAAAATCAACCACTGGATAGATTTTCAACATGGGCAAATCTGGGAGAAAGTGGCAGAGTAGCTGCTCCACTTCTTCCATCTTTTCCTAGATTTCAAGGCCGCATATTATAGCATATAACCAGGAAAAATATTTAGGTGACATTTTCCTAGCCACTTCAGCATTCCGATCAGGCTTACCAGACATGGAAGAATGACAATGACGAACGTTACATGCCAGGTGATGGTGGATGGACTACTCTTAGAACTTTTTGATAGCACCAAGGGTCTAAGCAAAGGTGCTGTTGCGCTAACTTGTTTAATCTCCAATTCAACGCTATAGAAGGATTCCAGGATCATCTTCTGTAAGTCAATCAAGATCTTGGCAAAAGGCGATGACAAAGACATCATTGGTTTACGCCTTCTCTACGTAGCAGACCTCGGATTGGAGAACAAAGAGACAACACCAACACCGAGCTTGCTAACAAATCCTAACCTACACCGGAGTGAGCCCTATGAGCTCTGTGAGTTGTACGATGATCTTCACTTTAATGCAACGAATTAGACTCGCCAGGCTCCGGTGGGATGGTCATGTGAATGGCACTGGACAACCCAGCCCGAAACGTTATTTGAGACCGGCCGTACAAGAAGGCAGGGATATTGGATTGGCGGACGACGGAGCTCAAAGGCGGTTTAAAGGACTTCTGCAGCAGACCCAATACTTCCAAGCGGTTGTAGCGGTTGAATTAGTAAGTAATTGCTTATTGGGATCTTTCAGATTCCTTAAGGTCTTTAGGTAACATTTTATTAGATTTTATTATTATTATTTTATTTTATTGATAAAATTGTCTGCTAATGCTGCACAATTTGCTTAAAACTAACTTAGATTAATGCCGGAGGGAAAGGGGATTAAGGAAGGTCAGTTGAAGGGGAGGATGAGGAATGGAGACGGGCACGGAAGGCAGTCAAGGATAGGGAGAAATCAAAAAGGTCTGAAGAGGAGTTGAAGGCGCGAAGAGCTCGTTGCAGAGGATCGCTACAGCCCACCGTCGTACGCCGTGTAGCAGTAGCAAGGAGAGGGCGAGGACGAAGGCGGTAAACAGGCACGTAGAAGAATTTTGCAAATTTGGCAAAGAATTTAGCTTTGGGTTAGCTCATAATAAATTATTTCAAAGTCCTCAAACTTTACTCAGTAGTATTAATTGGTTTTCCTTTTTCAAAAGATCAACCTTTTCCCATATTCTGAAATTTACAATCATATTCAAACATTTCATTTGCTCATGATGAATTTTAAAACGAAATTTTTCATTGACTCACAATGACTACCCTCCAAAAGTCCTTACCATATGCAGCGCTGTAACAACTTCTTCTGATAAATATCCATTTTTTTCGATTGAAATTTATAATGCAAGTATTTCGCAGTAGAAACCACTCAGCTCTTCGTGTCACTCAACAAGTCAATGCACCATGGTTTTGATAAAATCTCATCTACACAAACTTCCCGATGGCAGCATATCATCAGTATTGAAGACACCTTTAAGACGTTCTTTCCAATCTACATAATAAGCTGATTATTACGATTGTTACCCCGCAGTCACTCGTTCGTGCAACAATAATAAACACTGTGATACTAATTATGAGTTCTTCAGCTTAATCGTGGCTTAGATTTATCAACAACGCTGTACTTGGAAAGACACTGCTCCAGTTGTAGATGCTTGCAAAACGGGCTGAAGAACAGAAAACAATCTTTTCCTTTTTGGCACGCATTTCAATCTGCGACACTTGCCAGCAAAGAGTCGTCACCGTTGGTTGCATGCCACATGCCACGTTTACAATGGGGGGAGTTTTTTTTCGTTTTCATGTTTTTTTTGGTTTTAGACGACAACGCTCATAATCTGGGATGGAGTTTTAGACAACCCAGTGGTTACGATTATCAGCGTAACCTTCTTCTGTCATTACCGCACCCAAAGCGGAACTATGTACGGCAATGGCACATGTTCTTGGTCGTAGTGAAGTTTCTCCGACCGACACTGTAGAAGAGGAAATGGCGTGTTTGACGATCGGAACACGAAACCTTGAATCCAAAATGCGCCACCAGAGCGATGCGCAGTGTAATCGCCGACGGTTGTTGATAAGTTTTGCAGCTTCTAAGCTTGTGGTAATTGGTGGGATGCAAACCGAATGTATGGAGACACTTGTGTTTGGTACGAGAGTTTGTAATTTGCAATTCAAAGTGCAGATCGAACGTCACTTTCTATTGCTTGTTTGTATGATAATATCAGATACTCAAACTCTTGATATTTGATTGCATGATTAACACACTCAGAAATTGGTTACAAACATCTTCTGTTTCTTTTATTTCGTGATTTTAAAAAATCGTACAATTTCCATTCATACGCAAAAGATTTATTAATAATAAAACACTCAAACTTTCCAAACCTCACAATGGAGCGCAATTTGAAATGATTTTCTTCTGGTTCGAGGTTGCAACTTTCACCGATTTTATGAAATTAATGAACAACAACAAAAAAACGAACGGCCAATAAAAAATCACAAAATCCGATATAATTTTGGTGCGGATACATATCGATGCAACCACGACGAGTTAATACGGTTACATCTTTCTGCCGGCCTGAGCAAATTTCATTCATACAATGACGATGGGAACGATCGCGATCGCTTTAAAAAAATGCCACATTGCGTCATCGAGAGTGAAATACATTGGTTTGTAAGCAGCTTGTGGTCATCACCGAAAAAACGATCGATTTCAATCGACAATAAACCAAGCGATTGACCGCGACACACTCGTACAAGTGGAACCATCGACCCGTTGTGTAATTTTTTTTTTACAGCACTAGCTGTCCCAACAGATTTCGTTCCGTCCAACTTTTATCCATTGAATGCAATTACTTAAAATTTTTATTCATACTGAAAATCAGGTGTGATGTTTATAAAGATTTTTTGATTTCACTTGATAGAATTACATTTTATAGATAATTTAAAAGTGATTGACCAAAGTTTTTCGAAAAATGTTGGACATCACGTCAAAGTCACGCAGCAGTTTGGAATCTGGACGGAAGCTATGGAAGTGGTTTTGTAAACTTTACCATTCTTGGAAACCCCCAAATGCATAATATTAAGACTATTGTCCGTTGATCTACCACTATTTTCTCTTCTCGCGCTCTTGGTACTCCTTCCAAGTTAGGAGCCCTCGTTTTTCTTCTATAGCGGACAACCCCGAAAAGTGATTATATTTACTCGCAAAAGTATAGTTAGTCTTGCACAAGGGTTCCGGATATGATTTTGAACCGTTCTTAATGTGTGAGGCCAGCCACTTTCGTGGTCTTTTTGGTATGCTTGGATACTGCACTGAAAGCCTGGACATTCATTCCACTTGGGGCATTTCAAAAGGCCTGGTGGAAGCACTGCTCTCAATTCCAAGTCAATTTCAGCAAATTCAAAAATTATAAGAGACGAAAGGCATCTATTTCCTAATCGTTAGGGTCCTTATCTTTAGTCTAATGTAAGATTTACCACTGGAAATCGAGAATATGATATCATTCTGAAGAACTTGAATATTTTCAATCTTTCCTTCGGAAGTAGCATTAAATTATTAAATTTTAAAACGACTACCATTTCAAATTATTCACTGACCTATGATCAACTGGTTATTTCAATTGGTGTAATACATAGAAATACTGAAATATTTTTCTGTCTGTTACGACTTATTAAAATAGGATGATTTCGATAACTTTTAATGCTTTTCAAAACAACAACTTTGCATTGTAATAGTGATCATTTGAGAACGCTGACCGATAGAAAACCGACCTTGAAGCTTTAAATAAATAAATTATAACAGACTCCATGAACTCAGTCCTTCGTCATTTGTACCCATTCCATGGAATTTAAACACCTTTTTTTTAAATTAGTATGTTTATATACTTTCATTAAAATTCCACGACACGTTGTTCAAAACTTTCGTTGGGCAAAATGGTGCAAAACATACGAACTTCAACCAATCTCGAGATTTCCTACAAACAAACAAACATTCCTGCATTTTTTTATATCTATAGACAATATTGAAGAAACATATATAAGATAACGAAAATGATTGTAAAGTGGCTCTACACACAGTGATCCAATAGAAAAATGAATAAATTCATATACTAACACCTGCTAATAAAATGCACAAGTTTAGAAGAAGAAAAAACTTAAATAAATTAAATTGATAAATGCAGTCCTCTGACCTAACTGAGAGTCCCATTTGCACTCATTTACTTTCATTCTGGAGTAATAATGTTAATGTGTTACTTTCCGCCCCGTTCGAAACAAACGACGCAAACGAATGAAGTGTAGATTTCACACGGGAAAAAATTTAGAAAAGTGTGTGAACAACCTTACTTAGAGGCAATTAAATGATAAGAAACACAAGAACAAACCAAAAACTACTCGTGAAGATATGAAAACTACATCTTTTACAGTTTAAGATAGAAAGCAAAGGTAAATTGCTTAAACATGTTAAGTAAAAAAAGCCCAACACATTCCTCTCCGTTCGAATGAAAGTAAAAAAAAGAAAGCAATGTAGTAGCTGTAGTGAACAAAGTGAACTCCTCCCTGTTAGCGTTCGATTTGTTAAAGAAGCGATTATGCGCATTTACCATGGGTAGGGTACGATAAGATACGAATCTCGTGGAATCCACAGTACACTTGTGCTCACACCACCGCCGTCAGATCGCTCGCGATCGAGAGCTAATTGAGCGGAAACAACACACCTACACAGCCCGGGCGCAACCCACTCCCACCATCATCTTCCAACGTCAAGTGTAAGGGCAACAAACAACACCAACAAAAAATGAAAGAAAGGTACGAAAACAATGCACTGGAGGTGCGGTGGCTGTTCGTACACTAATTGGAGGTAATTGAACGCTGGATCTCATTGGAGGTTGAAGCATCACTTTTCCTTTTACTATGAACGATCGTCATTCACCTGGCGTAAAAGGGTGCTAAACGCTTTACGCAAATATGTTGTAAAAATTAACAGGAATTTCACAGCAAGATAATCTTCTGGGAAGTTGACAACTCATCACACTGCCAGGGTGAGAACTATCGGTGATCCACAAAACTGTATTTGTTCTTTGCGTTGATGTTATCGGCCCATTCACAGCATGGTTTTGTACAGTCATTACGAAGCGTCATTCTGTTACATCCGCGAGGCAAACCGATAACATAGTTGAACGGCGACAACAGCAACTCATTTGAATAATTACATCCCCTTCTATTCGCGGTTATAGAGAACTGTCGATCGCCGGTTGTGACGTTCATTAACAGCTTTTTTGCTAGAACCCCTGTAGTGGCAGTGGCGAATTGATCATCTATCGATAAGGGTACAGTCACTTCTATTCCGAAACAACAATTATTAGCAACGATTAATTCATTTTTGAATACTATTTGAGTAGTATTATAAAGGATTGAAAAACAAAATAATTGTAAGCAATACGACCTGCCCGTCCTTTATGAATAAAAAACAACTTACTTCAGAATCAGAATTCCCTCATAATTCTAGATATGTTAAATAATTAAATTACTTATTATAAACAATTTATAAAACTGTGTCTAGGAGTATACTACTTTTACAAATTTATCTGACCATAGCCAACCAGCCTAAGTGTAAAATTGTCCTCGGCCAGAACTCGTAATGTACTATAAAAATTCCCAAATTTCGTCATTCGCCTGCAATAATATATATACATTAGGTAATCTAAGATATATTCATAAATCGGAGCTGTAACCCTGAATTCGACTAAATAAATCTGGAGTCAAAACCGGTGCCCCAAAATTTTCAGAGTCAACTACGAATTACCACAGATTTGACTTTATATTTGACTCTGAATTTTTATTCTGAATTTCACTCCGTATAAGAATCCGGATTCTACTTCTAAAATTCCACGGGTTTCGAAAAACAGCTCTCGTCCATTAGGTTGGAAATAATCTCTTTTTTTTCTTCTTCTATGGATTTTATTTTTTATTCTCTTAAAATTTACTAAAAATGAGCTAAGAACAAAACAGACACGTGCGCGTAAAGTAGACCTCTTTGAGGTTTTATTTGAAACTCGGTTAAGTGAAGAACTGTGGCGATCTGACTTATCATTTCAACTCAAGGGTGAGGCAATCATCCACTCAAGAGACTTTAGATCACGTGGTATAGATTTTCAAATGATCTTTACGATAAATTCGTCCTTCTCAGTCACATATAGTGGTAAGAGGTGGAACAACAATAGTTGTTGAGTAATTCCATAATTAATTTTGAGTATGTTTTTACATTTGAGGTTATTTAATTACAGCATTCCGAGTTTTTCCGAGTTTATGGTAGTACTGCGTACTACTGCGAGTACTCTCCAATGGCCGAATGACAAGGAAATGGATTTTTTCGACTGAAAACCATAATTGATTTCATCCATCACTAAACAACAGTAACAATTTTAGATATCATTTGAAATATCTAAATATTCAAAACAAGACAATATCATCTCTCAAGGTTTTGAAAATAATGTATAATATATAAAACATATTGGTCATGATTTGTGCAATGTTGCACAATCCATGAACTTCTAAAATAAATCACTGTAAATGCCATTTATTGTTTGTCACAAATACCCTTCATGTCCATCAACTACAACGTTCGTTGAATTTCATACAAAGTCGCTGAAGTAAAATTAAGTAAAGTGTGTACTAACGAACGAGCAAAAAGATCATATTGTCACGTAGATAACAAATTACAACCTTGAAATAAGCAAAAAAAGCAATTAATATTAATATATTAGAAACCCTGAACTGAACCTTATGAAAACTCCATCCCGTTCTCATAATAAATTGAAACGCATCTCACAAAAGTCGATCGAAACTTCGTTCTCGATGTACAAGGTCGGTGCTGATCATTGGCATGAGTGCCGTTGGCGTAATCGGCAGGTGATCGTGTCGTACCTTGGTTTTTCCCTTGTATGGGTGAGTTTCGTACCGATCGTGGCATATAAAATGCGTAGCCCCGGTAGCTGATCATAACCCTTGCCGTCCGTGCCGTTCTCCCAACTGCAACAGAACCATCATGTGACAGATGCACCGGACCGTGCATCTTACCACACGATGCGCGTTACCAGTGACTGCAGCATGTGGCAAATGGCCAAGCAACGAGCGACAATAAAGAGCCAACAGCAACAAAAAACTTGCACCTTTAATGCAATCACTATAGACACCCGCCGCTGCAATCCTTCGTGCCCTTTTTTCGCCATTCTAGAGAGCACTGATCAAAATTTTCCCCCGTCGACAAGATGGCGTCATGCAAACGGAAGCGAATCGAGCAAGCTTCTGATGAACCTGAATGTTATGTTTATTTATCATCCACGATCGGATCGTGTCCGGCACGAGGATCGTGGCCGTGTGCGTTCCGTTGTACACATGTGTGTGGAATATTAAACAATGAGCAGAAAAGACAAACTCCGGGGAATGGGTATCCAAAACGCTGGCTGTATGTATGCACAGCTGCACACAATGATGCACTGAAAAGTTGCAACAGCAAGTGACATAAAGATCCTCCCCAACCGTAGGTGTCACATTTCCATCGGTCTATTTCTAGTCGACGTGTGAACTAATCTTTCTCCCCCCTTTTTTCTATGCGATCCCATCGGACGGTTTGATACTTAAAAGATGGATGAATCGACATTCGAATGGAAAGGAATTTTGTTTTTTCCCGCAACGTGCATTTTCCTGCCGTTAATTCGCTCTCAACACAACCTCCCGAGCACGCATCCGGGATGGAAAACGTAGCGCAAGAGACGTTCCAACAATAACAGAAAAAATATATTAAATCCAAACACACGCGCAAACGGTTATACGATCGTTTGGAAACACATCAAATAAAAGCACCAAAATCGTCCGTTCCGAAGAAATGGAAAACCGAAAACTCCCCCCAAAATCCCCAGACGCGCCATAAATTTCTTTCATCCGCACCACATAAAATGCCATTTTCGGAGCCAAAATTATCGCCGCCCTGGCCGGTAGACGCCCGTAGATGTCGGCAAAGAACGGAAGAAATGGTTTACTGACATTCGGTAGGGGGAGTCCACGGTCGATAAAGATACAGCCGGTCGGCGAAGGAAACCAATTTAGCGGTGTGAAGCAAAACGGCCGCTGTTACTACTGCTAGTTGCTGTTGATTTTTTTGTACTTATCGTTTGCGATAAAAGAAGGTGGGAAAATGAAAACTTGTATTTACTTTAAATAGCCAAACAACGCGCGGAAAATTATTCGCTGGAAATTTGATAGAAAGGTGAGTGAGGGTTCGTTGATATTGTAAGAAGTAAAGCTTTGTTTTGATTCAAAAACATATACATAATATTCCCGGTATTTCTCCGGTTTTTTCTTGGTTTTTCCTCCTTTATCCAGGTTCTTTTCACTCTAATTCCTATAAAATACAGGGTTTCGGATCATATTATGCAACTTCTGAATCATTCTGTGGAATGTTGCGAATGAATAGTGGAACATTACAAACCGAGTTGAAGAACATTACAGTCTTCTTTTGGCCTAACGACCTACTCGGTCATGCCTGCCATTTCTGGCTTACGAGACTTACTAATACCACGTAGTTGGATAGTCAGTCCTCACTACGGGGGAACGGTCCGGCTTTTGATAAAAGCTTAACTTTAAAGCCAATCTGTATTACAGTGGAACAAACGCTCGACAGATTTCTCCAGCTGGCGTTCCAATTCCACAATCGAGTTGCAAATGTCTCCTGACTGTTTGTAATATTCCACTATATGACTGCAACGTTCAACAACCGGTTCGCAGTGTTCCACTATCCATTCGCAATAATCCACTGAGTGATTCAGAAGTACCAATATCTGATGACGCTTGCACGAACCCCAACGTACGGAGGGAGGAGGAAGAAAAGACGGGGGTAGGCAGAACGTGCAGGCACACTATACCCGAAATTCTTACACCAGCGCGAATCCGAAGAAGAAATGCATATGATATGATAATGAAATAGATTATATCGAAATAAAAGGTAGTATGAAAAAAAAATCCGTTTTTTTGGCGAAATTCCCGTTTTTTTTTTTTGTAGATGAGATTTCCGGTTTTCCCGGTACAATTAAATTCAAGGCTGATTCCTGGATCTCCAGGTTGGGTGGCCATCCGGTTGGTTGAGTACCACTTGATAGAGAAGATCATGCAACTTAAATAATGCGACGAGTACATTCATCTATTGATATTTGTGTGAGGCCCTTGACGGGAAGATTTTACTCAGATCTCAGCTAATAAGACGCAGTGGAACTGTCGAGGTATTGGAAGGCATGGCCCTCCATTTCTGATCTCAGGGATTGCAATTTATGCGAAACAGGATAGTCAGTCCTGTGTATGGATGGAACTTAGTCACCGACTTGACCAACCCAAGAATAAAATCGCTGGCAATAGCAAAATGTTGTTAGAACATTGGTTTAACTGAACACGAAATAGTTATGATATGAAGTAAATTGTCGATTTTTTAATGTAATATTTCCATGTCTTCATTTTACCAATTTTTATTTTTTTTATAAATTCACCATCTGAGGTTTATCGCCATGCTTATCTACAATGGAAACAAACATCCTGCTTTGGCTGTATTTTTTTCCTTGAAGAACGGCCAGGCCGTATACCCATCCTGCTTTGGCTGTAAAAATTAAACAATTTTCAGCTTGACAAACATCAACAGTATAGCTGAACTCTCGAACCCGCCGATAAGTAACAGTCACCAAACTGGGCACCCAATTCAATGTCTAATGTTGCACATTCCGTAAAGGTGTCTGTGCATGAACTGCCGCGGTTTTAATATCCTTTAAAAGTGTCCGCTATATCCTATTGATTGCGAAACTTTGTGAGTAAATCGAAAAATAAAAAAAAGATCTTAAGGGGCCTAACAAACAATTTTTGCTTTCAATTTTTTACCTTAGCAAGAACGGGTTTACTCTGTCTACAATTGACACATATGTTTATTTAGTTTACTTTTCTACGGTTTTAATTATTTGATTAATCTACTAAAACTGGTACAGTTGGCTTCAGATATATTTTTTATTTTAAATTACTCAGCAAAATCACGAAAAGAAAATTTAAGAAAATAATTTGCGACAGATATAGCAAAATAATGTTCTAGCTGCGAGTCGATCCATTCAGAGTTTTAATTGAAATTTATTATTAATAAAATTCTTAAAATGAACAATTTATTTCCCTAAATTAGCATGACTTATAGAATGTTTTCATGTAGAAAATGGGTAGCTTTATCATAATTTCAGTAACCTTAAATATTCTCAAGATCAAATAATAATATCGCAACTTTGCCACATCAAGTATTAGACGACATGGTGTAGATATCGAATATCTTATGGATATTAATTACTAGTCCCCTTTACACCGATGTATAACTACTCTACAATCAGATTGCCTAAATTAATTGTGTAAAATACTATAAATTGAGTAATACAATCGTAAATTGAGGCTCAAATGTAAAATGTACACTAGCCCTTATCGTTTCAAGCGCGTTCATTTGCTGTTAACAGATAAATAGGGGCTCTATTCTACCTTTATATTCAAACAAAAACTGACTAATTGAATAAGAAAATGATCGCTAAGTTGGTAAGTAAATTGCGTAGTGAATAACGCAATTGTCTTAGTACACTGACCACCACTGTAGCTCTATTTAGCGATATATAATGTATAAATCATTCCCAATTGTCTTTTTACAGTTCTCCAGTAAAAATAAAACCAACGAAATGAGTCTCACACAAGACCTTTTATATGGCGACATATTCCCCTGCCCGTGTTTGTTGCTTATCTTATTTAGGAAAATCAAGAGCATAGGTTAAAGACAGCTATTTGTATGTCTTAAGCACTACACAAAAACAGAGCAATCCAATTCACACGATTGGCAAAAGATGGTTATACTCTCAGTGAAGTTCCACACCTTTGTGCTGTAACAAACCACAAACACACAACAATGTGGCAGCCAGTGATGACAATTGCAATAGAAATCAAACAAAAGCAAAACAGCAACTTTTCTTCAGCTGCGATCACAAAGCATTTACACCCATTCCATGTCCGCAAATGTTTAATTCCATTTCACTTGTACTGAATCACGTTCATGAACCGCCGTTTGGGTTGTTTCTCTCTTAACGCATCGCAAAACACACACGAACAAGGTGGCTCAGTATTGATGAGCGCACCAATTCGATCATGTGTACCTGAATGTAGTTGAAGTGTTTCTCCCTGGTTAATTATGAATCGCTTCAGCGGCAATTATCAATCATTAGAAAGCTTGTTTTTGTGGTAATTGATTATAGAAGCACTTAAATGAGTGTGGGGGAGAAAAGTAACCACACTGATCGCTCAACAAGATCACGTCGCTTGTTAAGATTCGCATTAGATGGATATATAAATAAATAAGCAAGCTGTTCCGTTGCACGAGACAATTATTTTTAGTTCATTTCAATCGTCACAAATTGTGCGAACAAAAATCTGATCAAATAATTATGATCGTTTTGTGTAGATATCCCGGTCGTACATCAGCACTTTAAAAAGCAATAAACTCATATAAACCATCTAATTCATCAAATATGCATTTAGAGCTCTTAGAGTCGTCAAATCTCTCTACATCTACTGTAAATCAAACAACCAATAAGCATATAATCCATGAGACTACACCATTTTCCTTAAGCTACGCGCTTATTATTCCCTCCTTCGGTTGGTGTCTTATCATCAGCTCGCAAAGCTGCTATGATAAGGTTTAGCCAAGTGCTCAGAAGCACGTCCGATCAGCACCAACCGTAAACGTCGTCTTTTGCACCGCAAACGGGTGGTTTTATTCCTTTTTGCATTGTTTACTGTTTGAAGAGTTGTATCAACAGCAATTCTTTAACTTCCGCTCCCTTACCACACGGGGGATTGGTTAATGGCTGTGCAGATCTTCGAAACTGTACCACTTCCGGTTTAATGGGGAGGGAAGATTTTTCCTCAGCTTCCATGGTAAAGCCTTACAGCGTAAAAAGTAATTTGACACTCGTTTTGCATTCCCAGTCAAACTGATATAGTGTGTCACAACAGGCTGTGAACGCTTTTAAGTCTTCCGGGCGTGCTTAAATGTCTATCCTCATCTGCGGGAAGCTTCCGAGCAGTCTCGATCTTTCATACCCCCAAAAGGGTGTCACAATAAAACCATGTCTGTACGTAGGTAAAAGGACCCCAATGCGCACGGAACTCTGCTCAAGTGGAAACCTCATCGTTCGCATTACAAATAGACACGCAGGATTCATTCCTTTCACCCCTATTTGAATAATATTATTCAACGCAGACTCACTGTCAGTAACTATTCGATGCCACAAGATGCCAACCCGGGCAAATGCCTTTTAATAATAAATTAACATATTCAGTGTGGCGCTTCACAGAAGGTCGAAAATAAGTAACCGACATAGAGTACCGGAAGAAAGTAATATCCATCTGGAAGGCAAATCGTACTGCTTCCCACTTGACCCAAATAAGGGGGGCAAAACAAGAAAGAAGGGCCTACACCCCAGTTGCCGGAACAAAGTGTAAAAGAGCCATCTTTTTAAAATTCATTTCCAACACACACGCCGCACACCATACAGTTTGCAAATGGTAAGCGCAGAAAAATAAGCAACCCCCAAAAGAAGAAACCACTCTCTTGTATAAACAGCACGTGTACGATTTTCATCCACACTTGACGCATGATGGTTCGGTTTTTGCTCTACCTTCCAGAAGACAGGCCAAAGTAAAACGATAAACAACTAAATAAGTTAAAACACAACTACCCCGTGGGGGGAAAAGGTAAAGCTGTACACGGCGGGCCAGAAGAAAGCAGAACTTGTTGAGTGAACACGAGCCCATCGGCACGCGGCCGAAGGGCTTACTCGGAATCGTACCTTCATGCGCGGTAGAAGCCTTTTCTTAAGGCCTTCCTTTTTCATTTATTTTACCAACTGTACATTCCTACACCTCTGGGAAGAATTATACGCAAAAAAAAGGATCCGCAAATGTTATCTCTCCACGAGAGGATATCATTTTACTGCTTATCATCAGCTCACAAACGGTTCCGTGCATTAATGTTCATCCAGCGACTATAGTTTGCTCATAGCAAACTCTCCACCCATGAAGAAAAAACAACTAATCCTGGGTCTAAATTCCTTTCGAGGAAACTCCCAGAAAAAAAAATACTTACGAAGGCTCACGCGTCACACTTGTTGGCGTTCTTGTCTGGACAACAGAAGAAAAAAACACCATCAAATCGCACGGTGAAGCTGACCCGAGAAAAATATCGGTCAAGGAGAGAGGTTTGCTCATGGTGTCATGTCCTTCGCGGACCAATGACATCCGGCCCCATTCGGGATACGGACATGCCGACACATACACGAGCTAATCTTCGCGTCGCTTCCATTCATTGTGCATTCATTCATCGTTTCAATCTAAAAGACCGCCCATGCTAGTTGCTATACGCGTGGTTTTTTTTTACTGTACAGACAAAAACTCGACTGATCTTACAAAATGGTAAGTTATTAGAGCTATATTTTAAATGTATTAATAAACAATCTTAAATATGCATTTAAACTATTCAATATGTTGTAACTGCATCAGGTGTCTCTTATATCGTATTTAATTTTCCCTAGATTTTTCAATATTTCTTTTATTAAGAATATTTTTGAATTTCAAACTTCAATTTCAAGATAATTGAATAACATCAAAAAAATATATTCTTCTTGATTGGCGTAACGACTTATTCGGTCATGCCGGCCCTTTCATAATTGCTTACTAGGCTTATTAATACTACGTAGTTGGATAGTCAGTCCTCACTACTAAAGAATGGTCCGGATGGGTTTTGAACCAGTGTCCTTGCGGTTTGAAGATCGGTCCCTTGGACATCTTGAGTATTTTATAATAAAAATAATGATTATGTGCTCAATTTATTGAAATAATTCTCATAAGATGTTTCTCTCTTCCTTTTGAATGAAGCAATTGTTTAGAAACAACTTCATCGGCAATCATGCGCTTCGATTTGTTTTGTGGTTAATATGATTGTTGATGCATAAATCAAATAATAATCACAATTGCACGTGTTGCACAAAACCTTCAACGCGGCGGTCTTAATTGAATGTGATGGAACTAACAACCCTCTGTACTGCACAACCCAATCAACCAGCGGCACGTGTAATTTCCTTCCCCTCTTCGGCTACCAACTTAGATCACAAACGATCATTTGCTAACCTGAGCGAATGTCCTTGCAGCTGAAGGGTCAATCGAACGTATCTGTTCATTTTGTTAGGATCTTAATTTGATAACAAAAGCTAAACGCATAAAAAAATAACAACCATAATGCGAATTTTCAATCCAATCGATGCTCGACTGAAGCTGGAACATTCGCTTCGGAGCCAATTTCTTGAAGAAGATGTTCTTCGGGGGAAATAAAGCATCTCTTCAAACCAGACGACCGACAGGTGCACAACGGTACCAGGTAAAATATTTAGCCAGCAGCACAAAATCTGCACGGCATTCGTGCGGGCGGAAAGGAGAAAGGATGCGGGAAGGAAAAGGAATACAAGTTTTCAGGCAACCGGTACACCGTAGCAGATGCGGACGGATGGTAACTAAAAAAAACATAAAATAAACAAACCAGCAAAAGAAGGATGGCAAAATGGTAACAGTTTCTTGATGGTACGTACCTTTGAAGGAGTTATCCTTCAACGTTCGACTCTGCTGAGTGGATGACGATCGGCAACAGCAACTGCGGCTGTGTTTGTGTACGTATTTTCAATCCTCCTATCGTGTTTGCGTTCGTTTCACCATCCAAGTAAACCATTGACGACGACCTTCGATACGGAGTGTTCCTGTGTTTCGTTGCTTTTGACTTTCTTCTTCGGCAAGGATTTAGATAATTGACCATTAAATCACCATATTTGACCGGTTTGGTTGGTTTGCGATTTGTAGCTTCGCTATATTTCGTTGTTAAAGAAGCACTACAACCTTTTTGTTTCCTCTTGAATATGCAAGAACAATATGATACGGTTCTCACGTTGAATTACGCGCGCCACACACCATCATTCCATATTGCAAACGCCTACTGCTTCCAAAACCGATCACACCGCATATTTGAGCTAGCAATCGCACTTTTTCGACTCCCCCCGTATTTTTGTCGGACGGAAAACACTACACTGGTAAACGGGTGTTATACTTCACTCTCTTCCATTTGCTTCACATCAGCTAGGGCTGCTGCTGTTTGGGGAAAGATGTTTACTCATAACCACCAATCGACGCGATTACGCGATACTACTTTGCTCAACCTGGAAAACGGGAAAACCACAATTAAAACACTGCTCACACAGCGCCGCACGAAGGCCAACACACACGATCGCACTAAACGCATCAGCTGAGAAACACGGAAAGGGGGAGGGAGCGACTTTTTGTAAGCTAGAAACTTGCTACGCCATATTTCACGAGCGTCGCAGCATCTTACATCACGCTTCTTTGTAACTTCTCGTCACTTGCCCGGATCGAATTGATGGCTAAACAAATTGGCTACACTCTGTGCCCACAGAGTGATAGTTTCACATTCCACTGCTATCCTCTTGATGCGTATCAGTTCGGCTGAAGTCAACGCGCCCGTACATGGCAAGGACGAACCAATCAAACTGTTCTCTTCGCCGCTATCGATCTATAAACCATTCACTGCACGTAACTAAGAAAATAAAGCATCAGACATCTTCCAGACAGCTGTAGGACGGTAGAAGCCACCATCGTCGGTGTTGAAGATTTTCCTACCGACACCGTTTACACGCACTTCAATGGTATACGCTGCGTTTCATGCGCTACAAACAACAATGACCGCAATAGCTACGTTGCATCAAACACACCGAGAAAGGAATGGAGACGGAATTATATGAACGAAAATAGCAGAAACACACCACTGTACATTCAGCCCGCACTGCCTCGGTCCGACGATCCGCGTTTTGTGATTTGCATTGCTTTTTTTCAACTCTTGTTTACCGTTTTCAGGTGGTTCGTGTGTATGTCAGGTTAGACCATAATGGACGTTCCAAAAGTCAGTCAGTTTGTATTCAAAAATTAACCCCTAAAATTCGTAAAAAGTATTTGAAATGTGATGGAAATGCACTAATAAAATAAAATTAAACAATTATGCAAAAATAAAAAACTGAATTACCATGCGATTCAAAAATAATAACCCAACTGGTTAGCTACTGTCAAAATCGAAATAAAAAATGGCCGCGAAACAAATTCAAGGGTACTATAGAAAATATTTTCTGCCGTTGATCGAGATTATTTCTAGCAGGATATTTTTTAACTATTTGTCTATTGTAATGAGTTTAGGCATATTATCGAAGTCGTAATTCATGTTTTATCATGCAAGAATTGTTCATAAAGGTCTCTAGCAGAGCAGATTCCGTGGATCACTGCGTTCAAACATTAATACCTTCACCAATATCTACTGATCCTCGGAATCTTATTGTATATCGTCATCGACGGCTGATTTATAGTGGAAAGAACTTGTATTTAATGATTGTACAAAATTCAGTTGAAAATTAGACCAATCATCACATTGAAACTCATGCATTTTTTGCTAGTAGATTACAAGGAATGTAGAGCTTTCGTATATCAATAGAAAACCATCGAACATACAAATGAGGTGTTTTATTTGCTATGCTAAAACGCTCGATAAAAACACATTATATTCCGTTACTCCATAACAATTTGTACACAACATCTCCCGGCCATTAATTTTTATAAAAATAATTACCTAATCCGACTTTTCCGCTAATGCAAAGCTATGTAAAAGTACACTTCCTTTGTTAAGTACGATCCTTCATTGCATATAACCCTTAATTTTGTATCTCAATGCAGTAGTTCTCATACTAAATTTGCAAACGATTCGTTTTGACACACAGTACAAAGATAATCGCTCTCATCGATTACTCCGGAACAAAGCTTATGCATCACTTGTCCGCCACAAACTTTACATCCTACCAATTCAGACGTTTGCGTTTTGTTCTGCGTGTCGGCTAGTACACACGGGTCGGCTGTGCATTTGCGTTTGTGCAGATCCTTAAATGCTCCCGGTTCTCGTTCCCATTTGGACTCCCGCTCAGGTATGAAGATGCCACTCTCAGCAGCATGCGTACCAAAATTCTTATTCCAGCACAACGGACACTTGAAATTGTAACCCGACGAGTAGGCAAACCGCTGTACACACTCGCGGTGCAACAGCCCATCGGAACACTCACTGTCGCAGCGGGTGCGTATGATCGATAGTGGATTAAAGTTTACTTCCGTTACCTGTGGCAAATCGGAGAAGCAAATATCACACTCCCGGCCCTTCGTATTAACGGGCTTGCAAAATTCAGCCGGAATATGCGAATGGCAGTACGAATTAAACTGACCAGTAAACTGTGTCAGGCAGGAATTGTTGTAGCCACAAATATAATGAAACCTTCGGCCACATCCTGGCTGAACGCATTCTATTGGCGCAGACAGATGGTAACAGTAGAAACAACGTTTTTCGCGATATTCGGCAAAGCTGTTGATGATGTCGCGTATTCTGAATCCAGCTATGCCACATTGTGATGTTCCGTGTTGCTCTATAAAGGTACCGCTCAGCTGCAAAAACAGATTGTTAATGATCTGATGCACAAAAACTAGAACCAACCGAGCGGAGCTATGTTTCTTACCAAGCAGAAGTAATGTAACTGGAGTTTTCGATTTGTAAAGCAGGACTTTTCAATTAACTCTCCATAGCGAACTGGGTTGTTTTCCTTTAACCAACATATATCACACTTTGTATTGGTGTTTTTCTTCAAAACCTTCAGCTTGAATATAGGATCCGTACAATAGCTCACTTCGTGACGGGATGTTTCATTCATGGTTCGCGTAGTTTGCGAGACCAAAGACAAAATTATGCTAGAACAAATCGTAGCCGCAGCAGGAACGAATATGAACACAAAATAAACAACTATACCTAAGGTGTGTAGATGAAGAAAACATTCCCGCACGGCTCATGGCTACCTTGACATCTGTCAACGAAAATTCCGTTTGTTCAAAATTGCGAATAGGCTTTTTTGGGCAGGCGCTGCTGTAGTGGTGTTGGTGTGGTGCAAAAACGGTCTCTTCAATTTTTGAAGTTACGCCGTCGAATTTGAGCGGCTTTGTGGTGTGTTTGATGGTTGTGTTTTCAGTTTTCCGCAGCAATTATTGTTTTTCAGTTGTTTCGAGTGCCTAATTGTACGCGTTTCGTTGTGCATTGCGAGGAACAGACGGAAGAAACTGTTATCCCATATTGTCCGCCAGTGTGGGAGAATAAAATTATTCTTAAATGAACTGAAAGACTGCGGAGTAGCATCTAGCTTGGTGTTTTTTTTTTTTACTTTCCTGTATGTAGTGCAGTGTAAAGATTGGGAATCTAGTGAGAATCCGTGCGATTGCGTATACATAAATTAAATTGTCTGAACAAACTGTACCGTTCGGTTGCGTTGAATTATCGCAGCAACATGGATGAAATGTTAGAAATGTTTAACTCCTTCATAGGGGAAGCTTTCGACCGAGAAAAGACAATGGCTGCTGAATTTACGGTAAGCAGCAGTCCCGGCAATGTTCGCGTTGAATCGTGCTCATCCCATGGTCTACAATTTTGTTTCTGTTATGTTTAATGCGCTCTTTCAGGAATTCGAAAAAAAGCTCAATGAATGCGTTACACTGGCAAACGACCGGGGAACTCCGGTCCAGAACAAGAAGCGTCCAAAACGGCAGGTCTCCATCTCGGAGAAGGATGAAGAAGGTCCGGGCAGCAGTATTACGCGTAAACCTTCCGGGGCGTTTAAAAGTGGGGAAGATTTGCAGCAGAAAACCAGAAAGCATTCATCCGCTAGTGATCGCTCCACCAACGCTCCGGGACGGTCATCGGCCCGCATGCTGGATGTAACTGGCAAATCACAGGACGATCAGGCTCCGCAGCCAATGGAAACGTGCAGCGCGCCAAATGAAAGTATGTTGCGCCCGTCGAGAACGGCCCGGTTAAAGGCACAGGAGAAACTGAAAGAACCCTCCCTGAATGCTAAGATGCGAAACGATGGTGGAACGACCTTAAACATTAAGCTTGAACGTATCTCGAACGTCGCCAATAGCACGCTATTGCGCGCAGGTAAAGAAACCGGACAGACTAAGCAGAAAGCGACGCCGAATCAAACGTACGTGAACATGGAAACGGAGAATGATGCGAACCAGGCAAACAGAATCATTTCACCAGCGGCCGAAAAGCGCAACGACGAGGGTTTCTCGAGCGCGACCGAAGCACAAAAACAGGAGCAAGATAAGCCATCGGCTGCGCGCGAAATGTCGCTAATGGTCATTCCGCCGGTGGTACCCAAGGTGGAAATCCTTTCCGATGAAGAGATGCCTCCACCGAGTATGCCACCGCCAAAGGTGCCCGCTCCTAAGGTGCGTACGAAAAAGAAGGCTCCCGTTGGTGGAAAGGGCAAAAAAGAAGCTAACGAGACAGCGTCTAGTTCGGCCGTTTCGTCGGCCGATTCGACGATGAACAGTACGGGCAGTACTGTTAGCAGCAGCGCTAGCGAGACCGCCAGTACTACTGATCGTCCCAGCCGATCGAAAACAAAAATGCTAGAGAAACGGTCGGCTGTACAGACCCCAGCGCTTAAGGAGCTTACCGTAATGATCGAACCGATGCGCATCAAAACGGAAAAACAGTCGTTCGTTCAGCAGTCAAACGGTGATAGCAGAACGTCCGATTCATCTACTTACGAAGATGCACAAGAGGAACGAACCCAGCTGGTAAAGCAAATGCGTCCGCTAAAGGTAGCGCTGGAAAAGATTCCCCTACACACAGCAACCGATTCGCGTACGAAAGGTGCAATCGACTTAAATGGGACATACACGCGACCGATGGTTTGTGATGGAACGTTCACTAACTCACCACCGCCACAGGATGGTACATTTACGGTTAATTCCCCTATGAAAAATGTCCCCGGTGCGCCACAATGTAATGAAACGTTTAACATACCGGCCGACGGTGGAACTCCTTCCGAACAGCAACCAAACGCAACGTTCGTGATCGAGAAGAATGGAGCATCGAGCGGACAGCGCCCGAACGCTAGGGATGCAATGGTGGCCAACTCTAGCATTATGACCGAGGACGAATCGGTCATAGAAAATTCACCCGTACAGGTGCCACACTTGCCGGAACAGCCAAAACCCAAAACCACCGCCAGTCAGAGAGTGGGTCCGCCACCGCCAACGGGTCCAAAGCCGAAGAATATTTCCACCCTGAAAAAGTCTGCCAGCAGCGCGTCATTGGTCGGTTCCAAACAGGGCGCCGAAGCGAAGAAAAACAAAGAACTTTTCAATCCGTGCGTAATGAGTCCGATCAAAAGTCGCATCGAAGCGTTTGAAAAGTGTGCTACCACATCCACGAAGATTGGTACACCGCAGGCCCAGATCGGCCGGATCATGAAAACGGTCAGCACACCGACCATCTCCACCGATGTGCACGGGCTGGCTCGATCGGCTCACGCAAAACCTCTCGCCTCGTCCGTTTATACCCCGAACTGTGCCGCACAGCCCGCACCGAAGGCATCCTCGGCCTCCAAGGTGGGCCAGATGCAGAGCAGAGCTTTACATCACGCCACACGTAGCCAATCGCGTGACTCGAGCTGGGACCGTGCGCAAGGCAACGGAACACTGTCGGCGGCCTCGTCCACCTCATCGCTGCTGGACGAGAAAAAGAAAAAGCGCGAGGAGAAGCAACGTTTGGCGACGGCCCAGCGGGAAGCGATGGAACGCGAGAAGCGTGAACATGCGGAACGGTTGGTGCGCGAAAAGGAGGAAAAGTATCGCAAGCTGGTACACGAAAAGCAGGAAAAGATACGTATCGATGCGCAGAAGAAGGCACGTAAGCTGGAGGAGTTCGAAAAGCGTCGGCTGATGGAGGAACAAAAGGCGCTGGCCGATCAGAAGCGGGACGAACTGGCCAAACAGATGGCCGACCAGCAAAGGTACCGGGCGGATGAGAATTTGAAACCCTAAAAAATCATATCCGCTTCTCCATGATTCCCTTATCTCCTGGTTACATTCGTATTTATGTAACCGTTCCTATTGTGTTGAATTTAATTCTTCCTTTTCCTCTCTGTTCCTCTCCAATACAGGCGTACCGCAAGGTAGTGTCCTTAGTCCTTTATTATTTATCCTATTCTTCAATGATGTCACTTCTGTCCGATTGTTTTTCGAGTTATGCCGACGACCTTAAAATTGGCTGTCCACTCTCCTCTTCTAATGACTGTATTCCAAATTATCATTTTTCGGTTTTCCATCTGGTGTAACATAGGACTGACTATCCTGTTGCGGGCAAATTCAAGTCACGGAAACCAGAAATGGCAAGCCAAGACCTCTCGAGGTTGTAGTGCCATAGAAGAAGAAGTAGTAACGGCAATAAGCTCGTTCTTAGTCCAACCAAATGTAAAATGATTAAAAACTGCTTCCCTATCATTTCGATTCGGGGCGATTCGGTGGCGGGATCGGGGTTAAAACCCCTTTTGGACCGTTTCCCCGTAGTGAGGATTGACTATTCAATTACGTGGTATCAATAGGTCGTTACGCCAAAGAAGAAAAAGAAGACCATCGATCAGGTCCCCGTTGACCAAGTCTCTATAATCAGGGTACTAGGTGAATGGCTTGATAAAGGCCTTACCTTCTCCAACCACCTCGACTCCCTGGTGTTCGGAAAACGCTTGGAGTATTGAGGCTCGCGTTGCCAGTATCTTCTCCGACCCCGTCTCAGGACATTGTTTTATTCCTGGGCCAGGTCGATGTTGAAATATTGTCATCCTTGTGGATCCCTCAGCCAGGATCCATGCTGATCGTATCGAGGTTTGCCAGGTTTGCTGCCCTCAAGGTCCTTGGGAATAATATCTCTGCCTTTCCTTGTTAGCAGGATAGAAGCCGGTTATTAGACTTGCAGTCCCTAGAAACTCGTCGATCCATTACCCAATACTCCTTCACTCTCTTCTACTTCATTATGTGGATGCACCAGTGCTGCTCTTGTCGATTGATTGATTTCGATCTATCCCCTCCTTCCTTTCGTTCCCTTCCTGCTGCCTATTTAGCTCAGTTTAGAGTTAGACGTAGTATTTAAGTTATTTGTTAAGCCACGAGGCAAACATTGTATTGAAATTGAAATATCCTTTTTTATGATCTACCCCCTTGTTTTCCAGAATCGATCGGGAGCTGCTGGAATCGGTAAAACAAACTCAAGCTAAGGAGAACCACGAAGTGAAACTGCACAAACAGCTGTACCAGCAGAAGCTGCGACAGCAGCAGCAGCAACAGGCAGCGAAGAAGAAACTGGCTGCCGCTCAAGCTGAGGTGTTTACGTTCGAGATGATCGACACGGACGACACCACGGATGAGGACGTTGCCGAAGATCCCAGCGCACCTCGCAAGAAGAAGCGTCCTCAAACGCCGGAATGGTGCCAAAAGAGTAAGACAATATTCCACCCTCGATCGCGTCACACTGCTGCTTCACATATCTGTTTCTTCTCCTCTTTGCAGCGGCAAACTTCCAGAAGCATCTCTCGCTCCAGGCTCGCATCGACACGAAGGTGATCGATGGTCTGTTTTCGGTGCAACCGATGACGCCCGATCTGCGTTTGCTGTTCCCTTCCATCGATGCACACAAGCTGAAACGGAACTCGAGTGCAATTTGGCGCACACCACCACGCCCTTCGCAGCTTCCGTGAGCGAAGTTTTCTAGTTGTAAACTCCACAGTACTATGATGTTACACATGGTCGTCTTTAATAATTACGTTTTGGCTTCGAGTTTGATATAACGTTAGGAAGGTTTATGAATGTTCTTTCTCTACTTGTTTGTTCGGTAAGTGTAGCTTTAGGCCGTGTCCATTTTTGTTGAACGGAGAATCAGCTCATTTGATCATTTGAACAATCGTGTTTTTTCTCAAAGAAATTAATACATCTTTTTGTGAAATTGAAAACATGATATATTTCTCATAGTACATTTTAATCGTTCCCGTTAGCAAACAGATAATAAGAAATAAATTATATTTTATACGTTTTAGCATGCAATTCTTTTTTTTACGATCGAACTTTTTTTTGTTCACTTGCTTTAGATCTACTTCCAATACAAATATTCGTTTTCCATATTAAAGCTTAAGTTCGTTAATTCTTGAATTAAAAGCAGCCTGTTAGCAAAACAATCATCATTGATTAACACACGGTACAAAACGCGAATCGTTGTATCACGCTGCTAGAACATAACTATAAAAATCTGTACTTAGATTAACAAACAGTGTGTAGACAAAGAGATACCAAAAAAGATCATACAAAACTGATAGTTTTTGGCCGCAATTGTTTCCACGCAGTGTTGCAGCATTTAATTGACCGTTTCTCCCGATGGTTCACCGAACGTAAGGAAGTACGTGAACGGAGCACTGCTGTTTTTGCTGCCACTGGGCATCACTTACGGCCGTAACAGAGGGACCGACATAGATGGGAAGTTTTCCGATCATATAGAGGGCAACTAGGTGGTGACATTGATTTCAACGCGAACTAGGAATGATTTTGCAGGCCACAGTTCCACTACTCTAATCCTGTGCAAGCTTTAACGAACCGACCTTATTTTGTTTTTTGGTTTGGTTTCTCCGACCCATTTCAAATGTTTGGTGTTTCTCGCAGTTTGTTTTTTGCTACTTCTTATACTTTCTTATATACTTCCATTAATATTCCAACGTGTTAAAGATTCTGGTTGCTTTCAACTGTACGCTATATCTTTCTTATGCACTAGTGCTAACGATGTTACATGCCTTACAAAACCTACAAAGCTTCTCTATCATAATGTCTGTACTCGCTAAACTGTTCTACGCGCTAGTTAGTTATAGTGGGTTTTATGCTCACTCACACAATGTCCTGTATAAATATTTTTCTTCTCGGCAATATGTTTCCTACGCTGTTTAAATTCTTCCAATCTATCACGATACACTAGAGTTTGGTAAACGTTTACACCAATGTGTTTTTTGTCCTGTGTGTTTTTGTTTGTTTTTCGTAATTTGTGTTTCAGGCTTTTCTTACGAAAAGAAAAACAAACAGTTACAAACAGTTTAGTAAATAGAGTAGTTAAAAATAAACCATCTCGAAATAGTTTGTCGCTAGCAAATGCAGCATTTTTATGTTTTCCATCAAAGATTTGTGTTTGAGTGTGTGTTTTGTTTTTTTTTTCAGGTAGAAACGTTTGCGATGCTCAACAGGTGTGTTGAATCGTATTTGAATATGTTTGTTTGATTTGTTTTGTAGTTTTGTTTGTGCTTTTCGCTTACAACAAATCACCAATCGTCCTTCGCTCAGTCGAATAAATGGGAACAAAAGGATACCGCACGCTGTGGTTGGGGAATGAGAAGACTAGTGAGAATTAGGAAGGTTACATAACGAAAACCCGGGAAATCCCGCAACAAGCGCATCAGAGAAGCACAACGTTGCACAGGCGGTGGAGTGTGTATGTATGGTTGTGTTTTTGATTTTTTAAATGTTCAATGTTTTAATAATTTTGTTGTTAACGCACGATTCCAAATTTAGGCTTAAAATGTTGGGTGAAACATGTCCTTTCCTTTTGTAAGGTTTAGCTACACCTTTCCTCATTCGGCTGGTGGTCTTAGCTCACTTGCTCAATTAGCTTAAGCCCTTCTGGCGGACTGTATCCGTGGCAAAAAGCTATCGCTCTTCCAAAGTTCATTGTTAATTAATATTGATGCTGGATTCGTTAAATTGACTCTAAATTTTTTTTTTAGCCTTCAACTAGTTACATTATCATTCCAATAAGTCTGTTAAGCTGACGTTTGCTGACATTATCTGAGACTTGATTTTAACCATGGAAAGTCAACTAGTTGGGCCACGGAAGGTCAAGCCCTTGAGTGTCCTCAAAGCCAACCAAAAAGAGACTGTATGCGCACGCATGCTCTAAAACAACTCTAAAACACCTTTTGCTCGTTGTAACTTTCTCGAATACCGTGTGATGTAAATATTCTTCCAATATATTATGATGTAGGTAAACATTATACACGCTTTTGAATTGATATGTTTCGGTTACGCTTCGGTTTCACACTCTGGCTTGCATAAATTTGTTCCTATTTGCTTGTATAGTTTCATGGTTTGTTCAGCGTTCTTCCTTCCTATTCGCTAGTGTCATTAAGATCTCTACAAAAGCGGATTTGTTCCATTATCCGTTGGTTGGTTTATTTTGCTATGCTTTCTAAAAATTTGGCTATTAAAAGGGCTGTTTGTATTCGTATGTTTGTTTTGTTAGTTTTATGAATGTTTAAAAAATTTTAGTAGCTATTTTTGATATGTTTCACTCGAGTTTTTATATTGCTCTCTTTTGCTTGTCGTTAGACGCCATCAAAAATACAAAAAAAAAATACACAAACCCACCCCATAAACATACATTGCTCTTTTTCCCCTATTTGTTACCTTTTTCTTGTGGGACATGATATTTGATTAAAAAGAGGACAAACTTACCGTTCGTTTAACTATCCGTTCCTTCCCGTTCTAAAGCATTCAGAATATTTGCCTTAAGCTTTTCGTAGAGAAGCAGCTCTGTTTGGTTCGCTGTGGTCGTTTTTCCTTCCGTGGTTTCGTCATCTTCGACTACTTCCAGTGATTTTTGCTTAAAAATAGAAAAATAGTTTGGATCCCGGCGGATAATTTCCGTCAACTGACAGCACTGCAACTCGGACAGCTCCAGTACCGCCCGTATTAACCGATCCGAATCCTTATCTTCATCATCCGCGGTTGGTTCGCTGTCTGTCGGTTTGGTATCTCCCGCAGCACCTGGTGCTAGCTGCACCGGAAGCGTTGGTGTTCGTTTGGATGCAAACAAAATGTACGCCCGTTTCAAACGCAACCACAGTCCGCGTCCTACGCATAATCCTTCATGTTCCATCGAAAGCTGGAATGTGGTAGGCTTAACTTTGGCCGACTCCTCGTAACGCTTGATGGCGGAAAACGTTTGAAGCAACATTTCCATTATATCGCTCACTGGTAGACATTCCCGTTCCGCTTCCGTGGCAAGCAGACGTACCAGTACGCTTAGCTTATCTTCCTCCCCGGAACCTTTTGCCGAGTGGACCAAGGTGCGCATCTCATCGAACAGTGCACGATCGCTCGGTGTCGATGAAATGCCTTGTAAAGCTTCAAACAGTAGCTCAACCTCGTTTGGTTCGAGCCGCAAAAGTTCCACGATGGGGAACCGGGTACTGTCGATCCGTATCGCGCCGGGATCACTCGGATCGGACACGATCTGCACGTTGGTCTCGAGCGAATGCTTCGCAATCCGTAACCCAATGTCGATCGCGTGCGAATCGTTGTTAAAGTACTCGCAGCAGTGATCCTCAAACCCGAACAGCTTCAGCGCAACGATCGCATTGTTCTTCATCATCAGTTCCGCCTGCCGGATGCTGATGGTGGTCTTGGTCCAGAAGCAGATCGAGGCAGCGTGCGCCAACCGTGTTTCGATCGACGCGTTATAGTAATTCGAGTGCATTGCCGACAATGTATCGCAGATCACCAGATCGCTGATGATGTTGCCCGTCTCGTTGATGAAATTACACACCTTGAAGCCAGTGGCGATGCTGTGGCTCGTTGAGGCGACTCCGGACAAGGCCGAGATGTGTGGCATCGTACCGAACGTGAGCACGTGTGCCGTCAGACTCAACCAGGCGGTGCGGGATTCGGAATCGAGGAACGGGTTCAACGATTCCTGGTGGGCACTTTTATCCCTCAGCACATCGATCGAGCGTCCGGTTGCGTACAACGCCGAACCAATGCTGGCCGCAACGAAGGGAGTTGCAATACCACCAGATAGAAAGATGGCACCAGTAGCACCGGCGATTCCTACGAGCAAAAGAGTTCGCTTACACGTCTTTTACAAAGAACATAATCCACCGAGAACTTACCGATTATTCCCGTAGCAATATCGAGCGCTTTAAAATAGTACGCCTTCCAGGCGGGTGTTTTACCGACCTCGTACAGTACCGTTTTCTCTTCGCTCGCCTCAAGCCGTCCTTCCCGCGGGTACATCATCTCCGCCGACGGGTACTTGTTGTTGCGCAGAAAATCCCGAAAGCTTCCGTACACGCGCCCGTACGAGTCAACGTACTTCGGTTCGGTAGCCTGCAAATCCCCGAACTGATACCGGAACAAGGCCACCTCGTAGAGCTTCCCTTCGGCGTACAGTTCGATCGGTAAGATCGTAAGCTGGCACGGTTCGTCCGATACGACACCTTGAGCGTACATTTGCTGCGTCAACTTGTCGATTGTCTTGCGCGATTCGGTGTCATAAAAGCAGAGCTGTTCCATGTACTCTTGCTGCAGTTCATCGTCCGTCCATTCGTTTGGATCCTTCATCGTTAGGTTAAGGGCATAACCGAGCGTATTTTCCAATGCAGCTCCAACCAACGTTTGGGGCTCGTCGCCACGGGAAGCGCCACCTCGGTTGAGGAATTTTTTCATATTTTCCTTCGCCCGCTCCATCCATTCTTCCGCCGATACCTCCATGGTTGCTCAGGTTACAGTGCTCGCTGAAATGGCAATGTCACAGTCTACCTTATCTATCACGCTCGCTGTTGGTGATGGGGCACTTCAGAGCGGTTTTTGCAAATGATGATTCTCGTTGGCGAATTGTGACTCATCGAACAGGGCAATGGGATTGTCCCAACTCAACTGTGCGTCCTCTAAGTCGTTTACGATAATAATTGACCTTCGTTTTACTCCAATTCGTGTGGCACACGGTTTTTTTTATATTTTTCTGTTCCCGTAGATCAGCAAAGTGACAAATATTCAACCAGACACCAGGATGCTAATGAGCTACTGTGCTGGGCATGCCAACGTAACAGGACGGTTGCTAAAAAGAGTGAGAAATAAAAGGTAGCACAACAACAACGTTTAACGAGCTAAGCAAAAGGCAATCAAATCAGGCAGGGTAAACATAATAAATGTAGCCCCGGGAGCGCAGGTGAGAAAATCAATAAAATTTCGATTTCCTGCTTCCGCGTTACACCCTGTGCGGGTTATTTACTTACCTTCATGTCCTTCCCGTTGAAGAGACTGATTATCTCGCTCAGGAATGAATAATTTACCCCCGAAACGGTGTAACATTTACAGGTTACTTCTAAGCTCACTTCTAGCCCAATTTACCATCCAGCTGTTCCGTCCCGTTCCGCGATCTGGTGTTCGTTCGTGTTGACGGAAGATTATAGATATGGCCCACATTCACAGCCACACAAATAGGTAACGTGTTCTGCCAAGACGTAGTTTTTGGAAGCGATAGCATCCGCCACTTGTAAACAATCAAACGATTCGCGAGGTCAAACAGGAAACAAAGAAAATTGAATAGCGTATGCTCTTTATGTAGATGTGCGCTTGATCGATTGTATTACACTGAAGAAAGAAAAGCAAAACGTGTCCAGTTTCATCCGTTTTCACTGTATAAAGTAATATTGATTCGATTGCAATTGTATCACATTCACCCTCACTTTATCCCTTTAACATACACACACACCCAGAAAGATTGATAAGGGGATTGAATGAGCGAAAAACTAAAGCGAAGAAAGAAACTCAACAACAAACACTTGAACAGCGCCAACTATAGTCGCGAAAAGTATCGCGGAAACTGTGATGCGCTCGATCGAACACGCATCCGTTGTGGGCGTGTATACGGGGTGGATGTAAAATGGAAAACCACCCTCTCGCAACAAACCCCTCGCAGATAAGGGATGGGAAAGAAAATGCCAATGCAATCGTTGTTGGGCTATGCGCACGTTTGTTTTGATTCAGCTGTAAAAGTGTTTATGTGTGTAGGAACGAAAGGAGGGGAGAGGGAAGAGAAAAATCAAAACACAACACAGCTGAGTGTGCCGAATGACAACTGGTGGAATTTGAATTCCTGAACATATTTATTTCGCAAAGAAAAATGTTTAAAGCATTTATTGAAATACGTTTTGTGTTAAATAAATAAATAAAAATAGTGATAACCTTTATCAATCGACCGAAATCGTTATTTTAGCGAAAGCAAGCAATGAGCGCGAAAAGTTCTATTCCCCACACGAACCCACCACACTATGGGACTACCAAATGGGCAAAAAAAGGAGTACACCAAAATCCATCTGTCAAAGTGTTCGCCTTCAAACCACATCGCGCTACCTTCCATTCGCTTTTGTATTTCACTGTACGTCATTCGCGTCGGATCGCGTTTATTTATCTGGCTTCTTGCTTTGCACGTCAGATTTTATTCGATTTTAACGCGTACGCAACAAAAGATTTCAATCCTACCTCGTACCGTACACCATCGTCAAGTGCAACGTGATGCAGTTTACCCACGGCCGTGTTGTAGTGTAGCTTTTTTATAGTCGTTTTTGTGTATATCAGCGGCATTGTGTTGTGGGTGGGTACGCAGCAAAAGACGGGCGGCAAAAAGGAGATGCCGAAGATGGCCGCCGCTGTGTCGCGATCGCAACCAATTGATGTTTGTTGAGGCAAAGAATAGCGTTAAGCGGTACTGCAATCAAGTGGAAAGCTTCGGCTGCTTCTAGTGTTTGGTGTAGTGAAACGTGAACACAAATTTACATCGGATCGATCGGTTGCGTTGTGTGTGCTTTAGTGGCCCTAGTGCAAAGTGATCGTGAGAAGAGCTTATGCGTTGATTGGTTTGCAGTGCGGTGCATTTTGGTATTGAAGAAAGCACAAATCCGTCGTTTTAAAAGTGCTGTATGGAAGTGTGTATAATAAGTGTGTAGTGATGAGTGGATAATGTCGATTCGTAGAAGCGTTCTTTGCAGGTTTTAGAGAGAGTGTGTGTGCGTGTGTGTTTGCGTATATGTTTGTATTCAGCATCCTCGAACGAGCCAGCTATGACGAGATGGGCAAGGTCAAGCTATGTAACAGTAGGGATACCCTCCGACCGACCATTTCGACCTGTAGGCGGAAGACACCTGCTCCGACGGAAACAACGATCATCACCACCCGATCAATCGGCGATTTCCGACGAATTCGACGCCGTACTGTGGCGCAAACAGTGCCAAAACGCAGCTCATCACCCAGCAGCAACAGTGTTGTGCTAGCAACACTGCTGCTAGCACACTTCATTGCAGTAGGACTGTTTAACAATAATCCAGGTAGGTGATGGGAAACTTGTTAACAAGGGTTGCTAGGGTTTTGGGTGTTTCTAAAGAATATGTTACATTTTTCCCATTTTCGGCTCGCTTCAAGTCCCTGGTAGCCCATGTGAGGTACCAAAATTTCCTTTGCGAATGTCCAATAACAAACAGCCGCACACAGCCTTATCTCTTGCCAGAGAATGATAACACACGATAACGCAACAATAATGCTTTGGGGGATATCGGGGTAGAGGGATGTGGACATGTATCGTCACCCAATCAACAGACTCAACCCAATCAAGCTGAAGGTGTCATGTATCTTCTGCTGCACTGATAACATTTACCCTCCCAAACTATTCCACTATTCAATTCCCCAAATTTGCTTTAGGTTTAATATTACCTTCACTATATTTTAACCGATAGCTAATGGGAGGAATAAGTGGAAGTTCTAATTTTAAGCATACAGCCAGTTTTCTCATTCATCATTTATAAAAAAATAAAGAACACACAAAAAACTCTGCTTGCACATGGCTGCAAATATTTCTATTTTATAACCAAACCATATGGTTAAAAGCACCACCATAAATAATGTGCGAAACGTGACACGAAAAACCGATCAACACTGGCAGACACTCGCTGCAAAACGATCGTCAAAAGAGGTGATCTTTGTTTGCCCCCCCTTTCTTTTGGCAAAATACACATTTTTTGTGTGAAATGTTTTATTGCTTCGTTCTGTACAGTGAATTTATGCCCCATGTGAGCAGTTTTTCATTCATGGCAGGTTTTTTTATCCTTCTAAATTTAATAACAGCTCACTACAGCTTAATGTGCTGGGAAAGAAATTTATGTGACTTTGGCTTGAAATATTCGAATGAAATATTTCTTCTACAGAGCACTAAATATGCTGGTTTATGACACCGGGGGCTGTTTTGCGGGTATCAAATTAAAACATATGGCTTAAGAATCGGTTCAACAATGCATGAGCACCATATACTTATTAGAACAGCTCGCATTGCTTCGTGTGCTTGCTTTCCCTATTTTGTTAATTCCTTGCACGTGATGAATAGGACCATGTTCTTGTGCGCCCTGTTTGTCTCCTCATACGCGCCCATCGAAGGAGGTATCCCACCACTCGAAAGAAGGTGCTTGTACGTGGTGCAAATTAAGAGCTCTGTCCATCGTGGAGTGATTCCGTGAAAAAGTGCTTCCAGGATGGCACGATGGGAAATAATGTCACCGACGTGCATACCGCGTGGTTACTGTAGTTTCTCGATAAGGCTTTTGCTGATTATTTGTTCTAGCCAGTTTCGTCACGTGCGAAACATTTGGAGAGTATAATAGGGGGTCCGTTGGCCGCATGCTAAATATGCACCTATTGGATTTTACGCGTGAAGGATGTAGAATAATGATAATAGTAATTTAATGGTTTACCCTCGCAGGGGAACTAGTTTGGTATTCTGTTTGGCAAGCGGAGCGAGAATGTGTTGTAACATTTTAAAACATTCCACTGCTTAAGCGTTGCTGTATTATTTTTACATTATGTTTAACATTATTTTTACTGAATTAAAATGATTTCCAATTTTATTGGAATTGGTAACTCGAGCTATTAAAAGGGAGTTAATTTCACTTTTTCCCATTTTTAAAATAAAAAGAAAATAGTTCCATCAGAACTGTGTCTCACAAATCAACAACCTTTCAATCTATATGCCCTTCTTTTCTGAATTTTAAAGGTTTAATTTAAAGGCTACATCATTTCGTTTAATATATTTCTTAATAATTCTTCTATTATTCTTCATAATTTATTATTATTTGTATAGTTTTTTTTCCAAATTATCAACTTTATTTATTGTTTAGTTGTTTATATTTAAATGCCTTTCGTTTTCGTAGAAATTATTCAACTTTTTGTTTTCCTATTTTTTTACAAATTTTTGTACACTAACGGCAGAATAGAGTTATGATTAGAATTCAACATGCAGTCTGCTGTTTTATGGTATTTTTATTTTATAGCATTTTTTTTTATTCGTTGAATTAAGATGTTCTTTTTTTCGAAGCACTTACTAACCGATCCAACAGCTGAGCAGGGCTAATGGCAATTTGTCCTTCATAAAGTTTATTTTCCAATCTTCCTGCATTGCTTCAGGTTTCCAATAGTACTCCCTTTATCCTTTCATTCAATGAAATGGTGTTCGTGCTTGCCAGGTTTACCTGACCGGTGCATGTGCATCTTTCTTCTCATGACCGTATCCCGCTGTGTTATGCACCTTTGTCTTTCTTCTTTCTCGTGCATCGTCCCTTACATTCTTAGCAGGGACACTTTTATCTTGTTTGAAATTTATTATTCACCACATGAACTTGTATTTGAAAGTGAATTGTTTGGTAGAGAAAGAGGAAAAACGTTACTGTTTGTCGTAATTTTTCTCTTGATATTGTCCTATTTAGAAGTTTAGTTGTTTCGCATACTGTTTTATTCATCTCGCTTCGAGTTCCAAATGTCACAAGCACGGTTGTGTGGAAATGATCAAACACACCACGGGAAAAAACACAACTCACGCAAGCGCATTTCCATGCCAGAAACGAACGATCGTTACTGGATGCTGTGGATGGCTCAGCAACAGTAACAAATAGAGAACACAAACTAAAACGCAGACAGAAGAACTAGAGGCGCTTGTGAAGCGTATGTAAGAGAGGAAAACCGAAACACGTCACCAAGTAATTGCGGAAAACAAGCAAAGGAAATGACCTCGGTCAGCAGTAGGAGACCAATGTTGACCGTAGGTGCTTGGGAAGAACTAAACAGCATTCTCTCTCTCTCTCGAATAGCAAGATAGAAACAAATTTGGAAAACATAAGAAAACATAACATACGGTCAGAGCAACTTGAGGAAGAGTCTGGGCATGAAACACGTACGCTTTAACAATCGAAAATAGAAAAAAAAACTGTAGTAGAAAAAAGCTACCCAAAATAGAAGCATAAAGAAAATGAAAGAACAAGCATAAGAGAGAGAGAGAGAGAAGGTGGTAGAAATGGGAAGATAAAATAGTTTTGAACAAAAGCATAAAAAAAGAGAAAACAGTAGAAGAGGCAAGATCAGTGATCGTAAGAGAAATATGAAAAAGTGTAATGAATGAAACGAGGTAAAACAGATGAAACTATATGGAATAACTCTAGCTAAACATTTGTCATTCAATTCTCTCATTGCAAAACTAAAGATTTTAACACTTGTTCTTCGGTGATATTTAAAACTCCTGACGAAGCAAGATGGTACAATTTGTTGCTGAGTCGGATTTAAATAGAAAAAGAGAAAAAGCAAGAGAGAGCGATCGTAGAAGCTGTTTGTTGAGAGCTGTCGTCACACGGCGACGGCTGCAGTACATCTTCTCTTCCTGACTTTCCACCATATGTGTTAACTTTTCTACGAAACCGAAAACTCCGCCATGCACCAGAGGAAAACACACACGCGTGCGTTTGTGCTCATGCGTAAGATCGTACGCTGGCCAAGCCGACTCGCACTCGCACACCCAAATGGGAAATGATTTAGGACGATCGATCTTTTGCCGGGCTTACACGCACACACCTTCAAACAGACGAATTTTCGGATGCCCTGGAGGAAATGGCAGCAAAGCGGTGGAAATGTTCGGGTGTGTTGTGAGCGCGGAAAATGAATTTCAACGGGAGAATCTCCCCCGCGGGCGTACGGAGCAGGAAGAAACCATCAACCTTCCCCTCTGGCGAGTTCCCACTTGTTCCAACCCCCTCTTTACTCATGCACCAGAGACCATGGAGACACGGAAAAAGTGAAAAAGAAAGAGCGAAAAAGCAATAAGTAGAGATCTCATAACAAGGCACTGATCGTTTTATTTATTTTCTGGCCCCACGTTCTCCGGCTCGTTCGCGGCGGAGAGATACAACCGCGGCTCCGGAACCTCGCACACCTTCACACGCCTCCGGTATCGGTTTATATGAGTGTGATCATCTTTGCCAACGATTCGGTGTGCCAGAGTACGAACGAGTCACGAACAGTAGAGGGAAGCGTATGCGAGATGCCGGGTTCATACCCGGCGATGTGTGGAATATAATTTCGTGCAAAGGGAGTCGCTCTTGGGCGATGGGTTTTTGTTGGTGGTGGATGCTGGTTCTGCCGGTTTAGCTTAGGCCGGGGAACAGTTTTCGAACTTGCGCGGCACGGTTTTCCTCGAATTTTGATTGATACACGCAGATATATGGTCGATCATTAGTCATTTTTCTTTTGGCCTTTCGGTGTTTCGAGTGTCGAGGCTGAGATGGAGAGAAAGAAACAAACATACTGCTGGTTTGCTGGATGGAACGTATCCGAATTGCCGACCTTGAGGCCAACCAAAGAGGTCAAGTTGTGTATTTTTCTCCATTCTGGAGGTGTATGTGTGGATTTGTTTCTTATTTCATTGAATTCTCTGCATAGGGCATATATAATTATATTCTGTATAAGATACGAAGTTATTCTTCATTTGCATAGGGCTTGGTTGATAAACGGATATATACAATAATTTCAACTTCAAATCATATATTTGAGTGAAAAACCTGTACAACAATGTCTTTGTGCGTATAACTGTTGTGACCCGGCACCAAAAGCGCATCTTCCTATGAACACACTGAGCAGACGGCCTCTTATTCTCAGCTCCAGCTCCACAGTCGATAAGTTAATTATTTATGTTTGTTCTCATACCTATCGTTGGTTTACTAAGTACCAAAATATTAAAATATCAGAAAAAATGTCCAGAGTGGGGTTTATACGATAACAATGTTCAAGCGTCTGTGTTGGAATCTTATAGGTCATAGCGTAATTTATAGTTTATTTGGATAATTTGAGAATGTTTGCTTAACAAAACCCTGCTGAAGTGTAATAAAAAATTTAAATTTTGAAATATTATAAGAAAAAAAAAATAAAACAAAATTAAATTTATTTTTAAAAGCTAAAGTAAATTATTTTTTAAAGCTACATAGACTAACTCAATTCGAAAGACGAATTTAAACATATTATTTTGCTTAATGGATGAAAATCAGTCAGCTGGAGAATAAAACACTGAACTCTCTTTAATTGTCGAATGAATCTTTCCCTTTTTACTCAAACGAATAAAACAAACAATCACATAGAGGATGTATAGAAACGTGAGGAAATTGTTTTGTATTTTTCTTAAGATAGAATTGTTGCTAGAATGCACGTAGGAGCACGATCAGTTTCTGCAATGAAATAATGATAGGTGCAAATTTAGTAACACCAGGCTATATAATCTGTTGTTAGAATATATTTAAAAAGAGCTTCCAATCAGACACTGGAAAATTATTATAGAGAACTTCTTATCAGCAAATACAGTGACAGAGAAGAAAGAGAAATTTCACTGGTACAAAGGCTAGAAGGACTTAACACATAGTTAAACGTGTAAACACTGTTTCTTTTTTTATTTTTAACACTATAAAGTTTAGTATTCGTAGTCTGTCTATTTCTGGGTTTCTGAATAATATTTACTCATAGTTATAAAAAGCCATTTCTGCAGAGAGCAAAATAGTTTGGTTGAGAATTTGTTCCGATGGTGTTGTGTGAATACAAGCTTCGTTACCATTAAACCATGAAGCCGTACGGTACAAGTTGGGATATAAACTACACCCTCACCATCACAGCAACGGTCCAAAAATATTTAGTAAATAGTGTTATGTAAAATAAAAATTAATGTGCGCTAAATTTTTACACTAGCCAATTTCTAAATTTAATACGAACAGAGATTGCATGTTAATGAATCACAATTTTCTTCTCATTCTTGGCCATTCCATTAAGATGGACAGGTCGGATTTGTTAGGCGATAATCTATTTACAGTCACCACACAACCTAGACGAACACTTGAAAGCTATCAGCTCATAGTCAATATTAACTTAAAGAGCGAAGTATTAGAACGTTTCATAGGACAATCTTTAATAGGTCTGCAAACACGGCTCCGTTTCATTGTGTCTGAAACATTTTTTTGGGTAACAAAAATCGCACTTGCCTCTCAAAAATCGCGAATGTCAAATATTTACACTCCAGTACCGCTAGGTGAGGTGATGTGTACTAATCCGGTTCCGTTTATTTATCTTCACTCGCCCCAGCCTATATCCAATGGTGAACTTTGTGCAAATATGACGTTTGGCGTTGGTTCAGAATGCAAAAAACAAAAATGGTTAGCTGAGCAATACTCTTTCGGCTTTTAGAAAGCTGGAGAAGTTATTAAAAAACATAACGATGAACAACATGGTGGTATGTCGGAATCGTAGAACTTGTATCTTTTGTTTAAGATAAACTTTTTTTTTTCCTTCGAAACGTGACCTAATATGGTGACAAAAGGATGCGGCCTTATAATGCAGTTTATCTGCGAGATAACGCTGGTTAACAACGTCCGCACTCAATTAAGTAATGTTTATCTTTGCTCTCGACGCTGTGCATATTGAAGATGGCGTTTAAATTGACATTCAAGCTTTGTGCTTGTTTGTGAATGTAATCTTTACCTTAAGTACGTTTCATTTGATTGCTTTCAGTGCTGCAAAATGGAATAAGTTAGACTTTTATAATTATACAGATCTATTATTTTTTAATAGGCTTAATCTTAGTTTTTATATGTTGTACTTGCAGGTCTTATGTTTTTTTTTCAATTTTATTAGATTGCTTTACTTGAAGTATCTCGATTTTCTTTTCTTTCTGAAACTCACCAACACAATTAACCCACACGAACAGTCTCGCTGTGCCGAACCTTAAAAATTACTTCCAAAAAACCGCCCCAAGAAGGATGCACGCCATCTTTGACCGGTTCCATCACTTGACCAGCTGGCGCAAAATTGGATTCAATCAATGCAATTATTCTCGAACAGCTTTTTTCCTGGTGCTCGTTTTCCACTGCTCAACCTCCCTCGGGTTTCGTGCAGCACTTATGATAAGGTCTCTCACTTGTTCTTATGATTTCGAAAAAATGCCTCTTTCATTCTCGTTACTGGCGATCCTCCGAAACGATCGAACCATGCGTTGTAAGACGCATTTGTCTTTACGCTCCATTACTCCCATGCTCGGAACAGCCGAACGATGTGCAAACGATTCAATTATTGAAATAAATGCGTATAGGATCAGTAAGTTCTGGTGTGTCTGTGGCTGGCTGGTTTTGGCTTTGTTTTCTCCCTTACGCCTGATCAATTGTTCGACATGGGTTTGTGGTTCTGAAATTTAACCCGTTCTGTGTTGGTTCGATTTTGGTTCGTTCTTGCGTGCGTCTGTTCTTGGGGCTGGTTCTGAGTTGCACAACGTCAAGCGAAAAAGAGAAAGGTAATCGATCGATCTTATTAGCAAACCGGTGGCATGGCAACGTCAACGTACACAATTACCGTCATTCGCTTCGTAGCACATCCTGGTGCTTTGGATGGTACATCCAGTATATAATCCATGCGCTTATTCCGGGCATCTTTGCGTGGGTAACCGATTCCGTTGCTCTTTGTCTATAGAGAAACGGGCGAGAAATGTCAAAGTTTTGACAGGTTGGTTGAGAACGTTTGACAGGAGTAATGTTGCATAACCACCGGTAGCTGACCGGGTTGGTAGCATCCTAGGTGGTAACGAGATAAATTGGGCTTCCCAGACGTTCTTAACTAGACCGGAAAGACCGGGAGTGCAAAAATCATGCTAGCGCGCGTCAAGGAACGGTTGAGCGATTTTAGGTAATTTAAAATGTCACAGTTTCATTACCTCTTCTCTATCCATGAGGAACACTGCTCTATGCTGTTGTATTCTCGAGTTATGAAATCAACAGTAATTGGCAATAAACATCACTCAGGTTCTTTCTATGCATTTCACATTCACTCATAAACTTAAAACATTTTTTTTATAAACTGAAGTCTCTTTGATGGGAAAAAAGAACATGAATGACCACTACGATCTCCCGATGCTGTTGTAAATGTTTAATACGTACTTGCATTTAATTCTACTAGACTACTCTCTAAAGGATTTCTAGGATATTCAATAAATTCCAATACATTTTATTCTGGGTTATTTTTTTATAGTTTTGCTGCTTATAGCATTTTTGATGTTTTTCTGGAAAGGTATCGCATTTTATATTTCTTCATTAGTTCCAAAAAATCCTCGAACCGTCTTAACCGGTTCATTAAAACTCCATCGTTATTAGACATCAGGATCATCATACAGGATCAATCAAAAAAGCCATGAAAATCAAAATTTTTGAGCTGGGAGGTCCCAAAGATTTGTTCAGGACACCTGAATTGGACCATATTTGCCATATGTGCTGCTGCAGCGGGACCAATTAGAACACTTGTTGCCCATCTTCGCAGATACCATTTCAGGAGCTCAATCTTGTTGTACGTTGCGTTAGTTTTAACGTTTTTTTTCATCAAATACCATGGACCATGGTTTTTGAAGACCCTAAGCAGAATAAAAGTCGGAGACATTTCCCCACTTAGTAGGAAAATCTGACGTCCGGAAATGACGGATATGCAAGATTTTGTTAAAGATTAAGCTTTAGCAGATTCGCCATTACCTAGAGGAGAGTTTACCAATTTTGGATACTGCAATCCAAACTACCACCGACATTACATTTGGAAACTATGTCCACACAAGAATGAATGATGATACAATTTGCACCTATTGGACTCTGTATACTAGAAGTTTAGCATACTTCCTTCTGCTGGCTTAACGACCCTGTTTGATTATTTCGCGATGGCTTAATAAACTTCTTGGAAGGTGGATAGCCAGTCCTTACTACAGGGGAACGGTCCGAATGGGATTCGATCACCGGTCCTGCCGTTGAAAGAGATGAGAGCCGCTATTGCTTCGTCCACCGGGGTCCGCCCGTAGGCTGTAGTAGACTTCAGTCATTACAACTTCAAGTCCAGGCATTACAAGCCCTTACCTAATCATTTCTGGCTTCTGTCACTTGAATTTATCCGCAACAGGATAGTCAGTCCTCACTGCAGGGAAACATTCTGGATATATTTGGATCCCCGGTTCTTCCGTATAAGATCAGTGCCACTATCGCTTTGCCTTTGCTGAACTAGTGACCATTTGATATGATGATCTGTGCGGTCCATATTGCGGAATGTGCTTAATTTTGATATATATGTTTATTATTGGTTGTAGATATTAGCACCATGATAAATACGTTCCATTTACACCATCGTCCGAGTGATACAGTTGAGGTTTTGAGCGATGTCTTAATTCTCACCTCGTCATAGCATTGAACTGATTCATACGATTGACACTCTCGAAGGTGTCAAATCAAACTGCCAACTGTAAATGTATCAAAAGAGAAGAAAAGCACACTGTCTGCTGTAGTTTGAAGTTGTTGGAGAAAAATATTTGCTCAACTTATACGTACATTAGGAAAATGTCTGCGAGATACCAACTCCAACGGACGATGACCAAAACCGCCAAACACTCTTCAATCGCACCAATGGCACATGATCGTGTTCATCCATTTTTAGAAGTGTTCCCCAGAACGGCACGATTTTTAAAACGATCGATGCGATATTGTCGACCAACGAACTTGCGGCTCATGATGAGCTCATGTCGAGGAAGTAACATCATAAAAAAAATACGCACACATCGACCCATCAACAGCAGGTTGGTCGGTCAGGATCGTAAAAATTCAGCGTATAAAGAGGCAAAAAAACCCCTCCGAACCAACCTGCTGCAGCAGTATCTCGCAAAACAACAAGTCTCTCGCGTTCGCAAACGCTTGAAGCGAAGCGACTGACCAACCATGTTGTGTTGAAGGAAGGGGCCTCAGCTTTCCTCGTTGATGGAAGAGCGCAAAAACAGAAACTCCAGAATGGGAAACAATAATGAGTAACATAACAAGACAAGTTAAGTGATGATGATCATACTTTTTATTTCGCGCATAATATATCCGAAAACGGAGAACTGGAGAAAGAGTTGTAAAGTGGTGGAGGTCGTGGCTCTTGCGTACGAGTCGACCAAAGAGTGGAACCGATGATGAATTTGTGGGACACTGGTACGCAAGCGACGTAACTTAGCAACGGTTCTTAAATTTGGCTCCCCACTTCCAAAAAAAAAAGGAGTAGAACATCCCAAAAGCCTTCGTGTGCTTCGAAACCACACGCATGGTGCTTAGCAGTACCGGGACGATCACGACACACGATGTTGGGCGCAGTGATATCCTTCATCGGTAAACGGAAAGCACAAGGAGGGCACTCCAAAAACCCGGCACTCGTTGCATGTTGAATTATTATGCTGGTAGTGTGCTTTCCCGCAGTTCACATTACCTGTCCAAACGCGCCCGGCTGTAGCGCTACTTCCAATTGCAATTTTCACTTTATCCACCTTGTTTGGGTTCATTTTGGATTCAAATTAAATTATGGTTTTGGAGTAGCGAAATGCACATAATTGTCGTTCGTGATCGAGCAGAGGGAGGGTCAAGCAACATGACAAGATCTCTGTCAAGAGGAATGTAGCGGCTAGGGAGACATCGAGATAATAAATGACAGTTCCTGTCGTGATCTTTATCTGTAATTATATGTAGTTAGTGTTTATGTGCTATAAATTTTAATAATTTGCTAGGTCATTTATTTGATGAACTTACGACCCGGTGTCAGCATTCATGTTTTTTGTTTCTTTGTTGTTCCATTTTGTTTTGGTTTTTGTTATTATTAAAATTTAATTAATATCTTTATAAATTGTTTGTTTTATTTCTTGATTTAATTATCTCTTTTAAGCATAATAAGTATATATATAAGTGGTTTAGTTTTTAAATACATGAAGTAGATAAAATAATTTAAATTATACATGTAAAGATCAGATAACAAGATGCGTCAGGAAGTGTCCTAACAAGTTGCAATGTGAGGAAAAAAGAAGAAAAAACACAACGCAACGCAAATTTACATAAACATGAATATTGGTTGTCTTTTCCGTTGTCCACACGCGCTTTTGTTTGACGGCTGATTTGTTGTACATTCCACATTCCCCACGTAGATTGAATATTAAATATTCGCCACAATTTATTGTGTATCTTTCTTTGCTTTAAGAAGGGGGGGAAGAGAAAGAAAGAAGAAAAGAAACAAGAATATGTAAAAAAAACAAATAATTCGTAAGTTTGTTCAAAATCACAACAAGCTCCATGCAGGATGGGAAGCTTCCTGCATTACGATGCAAAAGCGATAAATTTTACGTAAATTTCTGTTCCTTCATACATATTTTGCTACTCTTTTTTTGACTCGGTTTGGGATGTATGTTCCGCTAATTTATGCATACAGCCGCGGCAAACTGGTGTGGGGTTCTTGCCTTTGCTGTTTTGTTGTGATTTTGTTGATGATCGATATACCAATTCACTATCCTTTCAACGTTTCGGTGGCAATCTCTATAGGGAAAGGTGCACGCTCCTTTGCACATGTGTGTTTACTTTAACGAACCCGGCCCATGGCCTGGCAGGATTAAAGTCTACAAGAAGCGTAGAAGACACGGTAAAGAAGTGCCCCCACTTTCGGGACGCGACCGGGGGAATGGTTTGTTAGCGTAAAATGGGCAATTAAATTGGACAGCGAACGACACCATCGATCGGATAGCGAGCGCACAAACCGAGATATGCGCCGGGTCAGGTGCGAGACGAGATTGATCGTACGGAAATCTTCCAATAAAAAAAAAAAACAAAACAAAACTGAGAAAAACAAAACGAACTGGTATAAGTCGCAAGAGGTAAGGGATGAAACACGAAAAAAAGCACACCAAAAGTAGAAAGATAAAAGGTTTTGTGATACAAACCTGAAAGAGCAGCCAAGAATATGCAACGCCGAAAGCGCAACGGAATTGGGGATAAAGAAGCTTAAGGAAGATAATCATTGAAAGGGGAGATGGGAGAAGCGTGTTACACGATACGGGTGAGCTATATAGAGAATGAAAGAGTAGAAGGATAACAAGAATGGGAAAATAAAGGTGATTGAAAAGTTGTAAAAGGCTTAACAAGACGTCTTGTCTTGGGGCCTCTCTCGCATCCCATTTCCTGATCCCAAAGTCCCCGAAAACTGTTCGAGTATTGGTCAGAGTTTTTGTGCGTGTGTGTGGGTATGGTGATGAGATTTGGTCATGCGCAGCCTCCGTTGATTGGATTGAGATCGTTAATCGAACTCTGTTTCTCTCCACTTGTTTGCGTCTTTGCGTCATCTTTTTTGTTGCTGTCGTTGCTCAATGTTTCAACTGATTGATCGTTTAGTGACCATCGTTTCTAGCATATTGATTTTCGATTTCCTTTTGGTTTGCTTTTGTTTTTGCTTCTTACATAATGGTTTTAAATTATCAACTTTCATTTCGCATTTATTCTTTCATCGTGGTAAAGTTTCGAGTTTTTTATAAGGTCTAAAATATTTTTTATCAAAGAAAATGTAACGGGAAACTTCGGGGGGATGTTCATAAACTTCGTATTTATTAAGTATGTTAAAAATTTAAAAGCATAACATTATGTTACAAAAAAATTGATTACAAAAATTAATGTTTTCATTGAGGAATAAAAATCAAGTATTCAAAAATTTATTTATTTTATTATGTTTATAAAAAAAATTTAATTTTGTTTTCTGAATAATTTTGTTTTGGTAAATTTAGAAACTTTTAGGCTTTTCAATCATTTTTTTTATATTTTATACCGTAACATTATGTTTTGTTTGTTCATAAAGGACGGCCAAGGTATTGCTGTTACGTTATAATTATGCCACCAAATAATTTACGAGATGCACAGGCGAAAGTTTATTATTAAAATGCTAAAACATCGCTGCTAGTTAACAAATCAAAACAAATTAACTGTTCCGCCTAGCGGCATCTTTTGTCTTACTTTTCTAAGCCCAGTTTCCTACCGACTGCCCTAGTGTTTTCCTTCCCTTCTGCTACAAAATGGAGCACATCTTAAATGCCGCCTTTTGCCATCGCGCGCCGTAATGTTTATGTCGCAGCTTCGGTAAACATAAACCCGTGTACTCTGTACCGTGCACTCGGTGAGCAAACAACGTTGGCTACCCCTTGTGGTGCCCGCGTGTGGAAATATAAATACACCTCTAGCACACATTGCTGGCCAGACCGCTCCCGTTTCTCCATTTCTTTCCCTCTCCTTCCCGGCACACTCTTACTTTCACTGTGTCCCAATGTCAACTGGGTCGGATGGCCCTTTGTTTCCGCACCAAAACTGGGTGTCGGAAAATGTACCAGATTTTCCACTGCCCAAGAGGTTGGTTGGCTTCCGTTAAAGTTGCCGGACGTTTTATAACGTTGTCCTCGCGCACTGTTGACTTGCCCCGGCGTGTGGGTTGATCGTGTGCCATAGATCAAAGACGATTTTTCCGCTGCCTACGCTGCGGGGGCTTTAGGCGGTATATTTACCGGGGAAAACACGCAACTTTCCGGAGGTAAGACGATTAGGTCGGTTCCTTCGTCCGCTTTAATGATAACAACAGATCCTCCATCTCTGCTCACTGGGCTACAATTTGTTCGTCATCATATTTCGTCCATTTTGTTTTGAGGTGGTACTGCGATGAAAAAAATTTGTAAAAATTCCAGACACAAACATGTGAATGAAATTTCATCTACCGTGACGATTATGATACACTCGTGTGTGTTTGCGCGTTCCGGGATAAATAGCACAGCAGCACACGGCATGTGGATACCTAGTGCAAAGGCATTGCGTTCAATGTACACCAGGCACATACCAAACGACCCAGGCACATATCCCCGACAACGGACACAAGGTAACGGGCGGGGGAGTCAATTATATGAGCCCGGTTCCGATTCAGGAACATCAAAGAGAGCGTGTTTTTAATACTTTCCTGAAAATGCGCTGACGAAACGGAACGAAACTCTGGGGCAAGAATGTGCCTCCGGAAGAGTGGGCGAATGTTGTGCTGCATGGATCATGTTCCTCCATGTGTTAGAATTTGTCCATGCTCTTAAATCGGTGTTGTTGGGTTGCTTGGGCAGCTGTGTTGCTTCACTTGGGAAAACAGCAATCAGCAATCGTTTGTGCAATACACCACGGGCGATTGATGTCGTTTATTAGCTTTCAAATATTTCTATATATGTACAGACAAATTTTCTTTAAAAAAAGAATCACTAAGGTTGTGCGGAATCAATGTGCTTTCTTTATTACGACAGTAAAATAACATTATTCAAAGATATTTTTTTACAAAACTAGATATTGGATTACTTACTTAAACCTATTTTTCTTGAAAAACGAACTGTTACAATATGCAGTCGTTACAACAGTTGGTAAAATGTAAACAATTATAAAATATGGATCAAAAGGCAAAGTAGAGTCCCAATTCATTTACTCTATTCGGGAGTATTTATTTGGAACAATTGGAATTGGGGACACTTCTATTTCCAAGTATCTGATGAGTTATCTTATGTGTTGATTAAAAACATGCACTTTCGCTAGGCACTGTATAGAGCATGAAAAATGATCCTAATTAGTATTTTGAACACGTAAAAGTCCAGAAATGATAATTTTTCAAATGTCAAATTATTGTTTTTCACCAGAATATGATGGAGCATTCCGATTTAAGCATAAGTTGAAAGCTAGCCGTCCCTATTCTAGGCAAGCCAACCCTTTTCTAGACCCTTGTAAATAGACCGACTAGAATAGGTGATAGGGGCTACTCTTCAAACAGTTCCTTAAAAGTATTTTATTAAAAATTTAAAATATTAAAATATTATTACAATTCTCACTGACCATACTATGTTGAACACAACGGTTCTTGTCCGATCAGCGAAGTTAATAAATATTGGGAATAATATTTAAGTGGGTGACCACTTGGAAAACCATGTGTCGTTTTAATAAACAAAAAATAGAGGCGGTTCGGTGGCCGTGGCGATAGTGGCGCTGGTCTTCCAACTGCAGGACCGAGGATCAAATCCCTAATAGTGAAGACTGACTATCCAACTACGTGTGCTGTCAATGAGTCTTGTGAGCCGGCATGACCGAGAGTAAGAAGAAGAATATTGAAAAATGATTCACACGAATTTAATAATATAATGTAAAAACATCAAAAATTTCATGCAAATTGTAATGTAAGTGTAAAGTGTATATTGGCTCTGATCGCTTCAAGCGATCATCAGCTGTCAGGGCATGAATAAGGACTTTATTCTAACTTTTTTTTCTCTTAAACATGCAAAAGTTAATGAAATATCATATATACTTTTTTGTATATTTATATTCTTGTAAAAATGAGCGTCTTTGAATTACTTGAATCAGTTGTCTGGTTTTTTGTTTCAGTTTTTGCTCCATTTTCTCCGTTACTTCTCTTTAAAACTGTGGATAAGGCATTTTCTCGTACAGGCTAAAGTGATGAGAGGAAGATGATAGCAATTATAATTTATTGCACGACCATAGGAAGGCGTATTGCACATTCACACCTTTAGACCACATGTTACCCATAAGCTTCTTAAGTTTTTCCTTTATCCATTCTCCATACAAGAGATGCAATGGATAAAATGATCAGGATGTGCATATAAATACGGATTTTTAGACTACGCAATTTTTTAGAGACGCAATTCGACTGTTATTAAGCGAGTATTGAATTAAAGTCATAAAATATGCCCTCAATTGCAAACAAACAGGAGAACAAATATTCACAGTTTACGATCATTCAATTTAAAAATGTTTCTTTGAATCATATTAACAGTTACTTAACGATAAGAAATAGAAGTAAACAAATTACATTTTTTGTGCTTCAATTTTCTACGCATAAAACTACGTTTCTTTCAACAAGTGCAACACCGCACAGCGTACGATTAGCGATCGGCTGATTGATTAATGTACTAGAAAATTAAAATAAAAAATAAACACCTGCACTACCTACCGTACCCAATCCCCGTGAAGCATCGGGAGCTGTCCAAGTTACGCTACAAATTTTTCACCATCTTGTGCAAGATCGTGCAAATCGTATCGATGGAGCGTAAGGTCGGCAAAGTACATCAAATAGAACAGCGGTGCACTTTGCGGTAAGTTCCACCCGTTCTAAATCCCGGTGGAGCCAAGAGTGCCCCCAAAACTTTGCTGACTCGAAAGCGGGAAACAAACAAACTAAGCCGGCTAAAAATACTAACAGGGCGCGTATACCCATCGATCAATTCATTTTCCATGCCGGGTATTAGCGCCGGAGTAGGTGAAATTCAGTCAGTTATTCATTCGATCCATCTGCCAGACCGTAAATAAGCCGCGCGGTGGTTAAAGCGCCGAAAAAAAGCGCAGCGTGACGCGGTGAGTGAAGATTGCGTTGATTTTTTTCCTCCCTACTCAACTGTGCAATCGGGATTGCATGCCGGGTCGGTTGGGTTGGATGGAACGATAGAACCCGTCAGCGGAATGCTGGAATTTCTCCTTCAATTGAACAGATACTAACCAATAGCGCTGGATAGTGTAAAACACCGAGAATTATTTTTACTAGGTTTAGACATAGGGCGAATATTATATTTAGTCTTAGAAGTCAATAATTTTAATCTGAGAAGTCTCCTTAAACCTCTATACTCTTTATATTTCCTTCTGAACTAACAATTTCTTTAATATTGCTGAAACTAAGCTTAGTTGATACTATTTTTGTTTGATTCTGATTCATGAATCTGAATGAATGAATTTGAATCATTATGATACAGATTCATGAATCCGCAGTATGTTTTATTTTTATTTTCGAAAGTTGGACAACGCTGAACTTTTTGGCTAGCAATTGTTTTAGGATAACATTTGCAGATATTTAGATACATGGATCACTGAGGGTTTATGAATCTTTGAGGATACATAATCATTGAGGAATCTTTGATCTTTGTGTATTAATGAAACCATGAAGATTCATGAATCTTTGAATGATCTTCATGCATTCTAGAAGGTTCAAGAATTCAAAGGTTCATGAAGCATCACATGGCTTGTCTAAATTCTAATCCTCATTCATGAATCTTTGAGGACTCATAAATCTTCTAGGATTCATGAGTCTTTGATTTATTGTTCTGTGAGGATAAATGACCGTTTGTTCAACCGAGTACACCCGGGGTAAAGTGCCTTTTCACAGTTTGGAGAAAGAAAGTCTCCAAACCAACGTGAGTTGTAATCTAGATTAAGTTGAGGTATAAATTCTATTTTTAAGCAATACGACCTTGCCGTTCCTCATACATTTCAACTATACTTCTCAGAAGATTAATTAAGCACGAAACTGGTTGATACTATTAACTGTTCTCAGTTAATTGATTAAATTCAACAGCTTCAAAAAACTGTAGAACGCAGAATTTAAAATTCATGCTTTATGCCCTCTTCGGATTTCTCGAGCTGATAATGCATGCAACGGAATATTAGCCTTTAGTTGATGCTCGTTTTCTTAAGCAAGAGTCTTCCAACCGTCGTGACGATACCGGACGGTAGGACAAACACGGGCGGAGAACTACTTGACCCCTGGATAGTGGTAGTAGTACGTAAAGCCATGAGCTGGTCCCGCGTGTGCCAAGAAACGACTGGAAGCGACAAAATCGAAACGTACAGAAACCACGCCGTACTACGAGAGATCAGGTTCTTGTGGGTTGTGTTCTGCAGACCCGCTTGTAACCTGAGTACGTGCCATTGAAACAAGGGGGAAGAACTTGTCTGATTTGCCCGTTTGAAGCACGGATCGTCTCGCCGACGCGTTGAACATGGTGTTGAGAATCGATGACGAAGATGAAGGAGAAAGGTGTGAACAGTTTCCTCACATATCTAGGGGGTTGTTTTCTTTTATTCGGTTTTCCCTTCCAAAAGCTCCGAGCATCATGAAGGTTACGGCAGGGCATGTGGTTTTTTTTCTTTACTTCTTCAAGTATTGTACCGTGAGATTTTGTCTCGCGTGGTAATGTTTTGTGGCTGTCCTCGAGGCGTTGGGGGCCGTGCTGCTTGAAGTGTGAAATACACTTCAAGTAGCATCGTTTTGAGGTATAGAAGTGCGCAAGGGGAACGAAGTGTCCGAGAGCACATCCTGTGGAGCATATGCAAGGACTGGGTTTATTCATTCATCTCTGATCATTTGACATGATGTTTTTGAAGTAGACTCGACACTGGTATAGGTTATAGCATTAAATGGCATGTCTAAATGAGTAGTGAAAGGATGACGAAGGGAATTACGAAACCGCTGGTAATACGCAATGATTAAACATGAGTTAGTTACGGTATCCGTTTCATTTGATATTTCATTTGAGAATGTTTGAAATAGATTCCCTAACAAAGTTGTATTAATCATAATTGAGTTATAAATTGGTGTCCATTAATCAAACTTATGCTATCACTTACCAAAACTAATTCTCCTAATTTCGTGTTTATTTTTTTGTTTCCAGTATTGTGTTTAGGTACAATTTATTAAGTAGAGTACCCTAAAATTAATAAGCGATATAGTCAAGTGTTGTTGGTAATGCAAGGCTCTCCAAAAAACATTTATGGAAGTAAGAATTAAACATTTATGGGTATCTTTAATCAAAATCCCCTCAACAAGGCTTAGGAGCATAATTTTATATTAGCCAAAAAAAATCGTGATTCTGTATGCTTACTTTTGCAAAGCAGTCTCTGAAATATTCCGAAAAAAAACAATTGGAAATATTCGACTCAAAAGACAGTTTTTACGATCTAGTTGAAGTTTGATTGGCATTAATTTCTTCGTAAAATATGCTATATTCTTCAACATGTTTACAGCTACGTATCGTAAACAACCACCAATAATAGGGGAACACACAAACAATATTACCTTGTGTCCTTGAAGGTGGCCTGATTGCAGCAGCAGGAGCTAAAGTTCCTTCTCGTTCGACAGTATGCACGATCCTTGAGACACACGATGTTGCATATGCAAATACTTTGAAAGGCACGCATTGTCGGGGCCGATCGACGATATTATTTATTCCGTTCGGTTTTGTCACAATTGTTGGAAAATCGATCGCTCTTTCCCACCCCCCATGGCAACCAATACTGATGGAGGGATAGTTGCGCAATTTGAATAAAAATAATGAAGCCTAATTACAATTGCAAAATCACGTGCTCTGTCGTCCGAATGTTGTTGGTTGGAAATAACCAACTTCTTTTTCGCTGTTCGTAGAACACATAAGCGCAAACATGCAAAACGGAAATACGAAACAAATAAGAAAGTGTACATATTCCGTACTTACCGTACACCGGGAATTGTCCCGACCGTCTGACTTGAAGGACCCTCCACTGTTCGAGTGGCTAATAGGTTTCATTCTCCAACGCGTTTGTTTGCAGTAAATGTGTTTAATTTTTTATGTTTTTGGCGTTTGTTTTCTTCTGCTTCTTTTTTGCGGTCCTTCTGGTATGTGAAGTGCCAAAGGTACGGCTTACCTACCAGAATGTAAGGAAGCAGATGAAGTGGATGTTCATGAGTTGGAACGCTTGTGGACATTTCGAATGTGCTGCTCGGTCGTCGTTGGTCATCGAGATGAAGTGTATGTGTTTGGGCTGTGTACGGGACATTCGATTGCGTTGTGTAAACATTAGTTCCTCCTGGGCCCTCCGGCACTGGACACTGCCAGTCTTCGCTGGCAGCAGTTGCGTGTGGGGAAGTTCTGATGTAGCACGCAGAAAAAGAGAAAATATTGTATGCTGCAAACCCGTTGATAGCATATAATCAAACCCGTCCACACGTATGATCTGCTGAAGTTCCTGGAAGTAGTGGACGCTTCAGGAAATTGTTACTGATGGTGATGGATTGCACTATCTGTTTTCCTTTTCCCCTGCGGGAGTAATTAATAATGAACATGGATAAGTACACTTGGGGAAGCGAAGCATGAAAACGATTCTGATCGTATCATGCGACAGAGCAGCATAGTCAACGATCGCCGGTGTAAATTGTAACAACCCAGTATCGAATTACCTTGTGCTCTAGCATCTAGAATCTTAAAGCAATGGAGAAACTTACCCACCCGACAGCTGCAGCAGGTACCCGCAGGTACGTTAAAGTATCGATTACTTAAAAACACACCTGTGTGGATTGATTTATTTGATCGCGATACGTGTGATCGGTTTCAGTTTCATTGAAGCCCGGTTTAAACGCCGCAGCTGTTGGATGGCCACCACCGTACAGCGAATAATGACGGTGGCAGAATCAATAGTGACAACTGTGATTAAACTGTGCATCGTTTGATCCAATGACTACCGGCCGGACGCTAGCAATTAGCAACGCTTCGAGAGTTGCACTGGTGGGTTGATGATCAGTAGGTTCAGGCTACCCATTGATGATAGTCCACAGGAATTCCAGGACGTACTAACCGTAAAATTGATATCTAAGTCGACTTATTAATCATCTTTTTGCTGCCGATGTTAATTAAAAAGGAAGAAATCCATGGACATGGACAACAGTTTCCACCATGATAGCATGAAACTGATGTTTGCTTTCCGCAAAAATATATAGATTCTACCCAACACACAATCGAACTTCAAAGGATCTACAAAATGGTATTAAACTATTGCAAAATGACGTGGTTTGTACACGTTAAGGCGCAGTGTAGTCCAATCGAGTGGAATAGCTTTTATCCCTTAGATCTTTACTTTTTTTCAAAAATAGACGTAAATCGCTTGAAATGTTTGCGAAGATCAAACGAGTTGCTACGAAAAGGTTTGACATGAATATGAAGTCTAAACAACTTGTCGCTTATGTTTATTTTTCTACCTTGATTTATTACGGCAGTTCACAGCACAACCTAGGAAAATATGATTGTAATATTACCATGCGATATGCATTGTGTCCTAAAATATTGCTGAAATGTTGTGTGATTTGATAAAAACACCTACAGATAAAAAAAACTCAGAAGATATGCAGTAGGAGACCAACAATCAAAGCGGATTGAAGTTTGGGGCCACCATAATCGTAATCGGATATGCAGATACGTATGGAGCTAGTTCTAATTCTGTGAAAACAATATCTGTACATTGCTTATAATCTAGTTCGAATTTAAACGACAATTTAGTTTTACATTGTTTACATTTGAGAGGTTCACCCTGGAACTCGCTTGTTTTTCCATAAATCTCACTTTTTCTTGTCTACCTTTCGTTTTTCAGGAGTAAACGCAGCAACTGCTGTGGGGCCACTAACATCACCGGAACATTACAGTCTGCCTGCTGCTTCCAGCTCAATTTTGCTGCTCTTCACGACGTACTACGATTTGCGGGTGCTTAACGTGTCGGTACAACCGGGCACGAACGCGCTCAACTACACGATGGATGTCCTGCTGCAGGATCTCAACGAAGCATCGGCAATGGATTTCTATCACGCGCGGGGACTCGTTTGCTGGACGGAGAACACACACGAGATGATACAGTGCGGTCGCACGAACGGTACGCTGCACGTGACAAACAAGACGACTGTGATAACGGACGGGCTGGAAAAACCCGAAGGCCTTGCGATCGATTGGTACACGGACAAGCTCTACTGGACGGATGGGGAGTCGAATCGGATAGAGGTGGCGCTACTCGAACCGAAGGGCAGCAGTGCTGGCGATAATGGCAAGCAGCTTAACGTGCGGCTACAGAAGGTGCTAATCTGGAGCGATCTCGATCAACCGCGAGCGATCGCGTTGATGCCCGCACGACGTTACATGATCTGGACGGATTGGGGCGAGAGTCCAAAGATTGAACGTGCTAGTATGGATGGTGATCCGCAGAGCCGGACAGTGTTGGTAAACGATCGTATATATTGGCCCAATGGATTAGCGGTTGATCTGGAGCAGGAGTTGATCTACTGGGTTGATGGCAATCAGCGCTTTCTGGATGTGATGGATCTGGATGGGGGTAACCGGCGGACGCTGGTCCGAAATCTGGACTACCCTTACAGTTTAACGTTCACAGCGAACTTCCTGTTCTGGACGGACTGGAAGGATGGAACGCTACACTATTACGACATCCAGCGCGATCACCACAATGAGTTGCTGCGTAAGACGGAAGTCCCCATCACGGTGCATGCTTGGGACGGACGGTTGCAACCGGAAGCGGTGTCCGATTCGGCTAATCCTTGCCGGCGCAACAATGGTAACTGTTCCCATCTGTGTCTTCTATCAACGGTGACACCGGCAGGATATAGTTGCGCGTGCCCCACCGGAATAAAGCTGCTCACCGCAACACAGTGCGCTGATGGCCCGGAGGATATGTTGTTCGTGGTGCAGCGGTCGCAAATCAATAGGATATCGCTTGATTCGCCGGACTATACGATTGTGCCTCTGCCGGCTGGCGAACTGCGGTACGCAATCGCTATCGACTATGATCCGGTAGAAAACTACGTGTACTGGTCGGACAAGGAGGAGAGCGCGATCAAGCGAGCCCGTGCCGATGGTATGGGTGGCCCGGCAGAGGAGATCGTTACCGCCGAAATACAAGCACCCGATGGACTCGCGATTGATTGGTTGGCCCGCAATCTTTACTGGACGGATACCGGCACGGATCGGATTCAGGTATGCCGGCTCGATGGTTCCTTCCGCCGTGTGCTCATCTATGACAATTTAGTAGAACCTCGTGCAATCGCACTAGCGCCAACGCTCGGTTGGATGTTCTGGAGTGATTGGGGCGCAAAGGAACCGAAAATTGAGCGTGCCTCACTGGATGGAACCGAGCGCGTACTGATCGTGTCTCAGAACCTGGACTGGCCCAACGGAATTGCGCTGGATGTGGGTGCGCGCAAGATCTACTGGTGTGATGCGAAGGCGGACACGATTGAGGTAGCGAACATGGATGGGTCAGGACGGAACACGATCCTTTCCGACAATGTGCCCCACGTGTTTGGGCTGAGTCTGCTCGGGGATTATCTCTACTGGACGGATTGGCAACGGCGATCGATTGACCGGGCGCACAAGCTGACCGGTGCCGATCGAACGACAATCGGTGAGAATATTCCCGAGCTAATGGGGCTCAAGGTGACGCGCCTGCACGAGGTACAGGGTACGAATCCGTGCGCTGTTGGAAACGGAGGCTGTTCGCAACTTTGTTTGAACAGACCGCGCGATTACGTGTGCCGCTGCCAGCTTGACTACGAGCTGGGACGTGACAATCGTACGTGTCTGATACCGTCCGCTTTCCTGCTATTTTCCAACCCCGGCAGTATTGGGCGACTTTCGATCGACAGCCATAACCATGCGGACTATGCGCCGTTCCGGAATGTGATCGATGCGCATTACCTCGATGTGGATGTAGCGGACAGACGCATTTACTGGGTGAGCCAGAAGCAAAAGTATATCTCGCGTGCGTATATTAACGGCTCGGACGTGCAGCGGATCGTGGAGACTGGGCTGATACAGCCGGAGGGGATAGCGGTCGATTGGTTGGCGCATAACGTTTACTGGACGGATGCGGAGGCGCGCCGTATCGAGGTCGCCCGGTTGGATGGCAGCAGTCGCCGCATTCTCATCTGGAAGGGCCTTGAGGAGCCCAAAAATCTGATCCTCGAACCACGCCGAGGTCTAATGTACTGGGTTGAGTGGCCCTCGGATTCGATTCGCCGGGCGACAATGGATGGCGGGGAGCTGTTGACGATCATATCCGGTGCTAATCATGCGCTCGGCTTAACACTCGATCCAGATACGCGCCGACTGTATTGGGCACGGCAGAGTTCGCCCAGCGGCATCGAAAGTGCCGATTGGGATGGTAAACGACGGACGCGTCTGGTAATGGCGGATGCGGCCGATAGCAATCGATTCATCCCGAGCGCTCTCACCATCTATCAGGATTGGGTGTACTGGGCCGATTGGACGACGGATGAGATTGGACGGGCGAACAAGACAACCGGAGATAATCGGACGATCGTGCATTCGAACCTGAAGTCTACGTACGCGCTGCTCGCCTTCCATGCGGGTCGTCAATCGGGTTCCAATCAGTGTCGTACGAATAATGGCGGATGTACGCATCTGTGTTTGGCGCAGGGTCAGCGAAAGATGACGTGTGCCTGCCCGACGCATTACACACTCAATGCAAACCGAGTGTCCTGCAGTCCACCGCGCAACTACATCATCTTCAGCCAACGGAATTCGTTCGGACGCTTCGTACCGAATACGGTCGATTCGCCAGACATACCGCTGCCAGTGACGGGCAAAAACATACGTGCCGTCGAATATGACGTCTTGACGCGACATATATACTGGGTAAGTTACTTATCGATAGGCATGATATCCCACATTCTCATTTCTTCATGCAAAGACTCCTTAGTTGATGCACTTGTGGTTATGATACTAATCTCTATTGCTTCGTTTCAGATTGATGGTCGAGGTCAAATAATTAGACGAGCTTTCGATAATGGTACCAACGCGAAAGTGTCGATCAATCCCTCATCCACCCCGTTCGACATGGCGATCGATTCGATCGGTCGGCTTCTGTTCTGGACCTGTTCGCACACCAACAGTATCAACATTACCACGTAAGTATCCAACAGGCATAGGATTACAAGAAATCCGCTTTAAAAAAAAATCTAATTGTTTCCTTCTGCTCGCAGACTGGATGGCAATATTGCCAACATAGGTAATGTGGATATTGGACGAACGGAGAAACCACGCAGCCTGGCACTGCATGTGATGAAACGACTGCTGTTCTGGACGGATGTAGGATCGGCACAGTCGATTACGCGTGCCAAACTGGATGGTTCGCAGCGTGTCGAACTGATCACGAAGCTGGAAGGCATACAGGCGCTGGCGCTTGATCCGCAGCTCAACCGATTGTTTTACGCGCACGGCAAGCGCATTGACACAATGGATATAAACGGCCATGATGTGTATGTTACGCAATGATGTGTGCGTGTGGAGATATATTCTGACGTCAACAATTTCTCTTTCCATCGTTTGCAGGAGAACACTGGTTGCGGAACACATCAGCATGGTGTCGTCGATTGCGGCGCTCGATGGTTTCATTTACTGGTTGGACGAACGTCCGGTGATGGAGCGCATTTCGGTGCAGGGCGATAATCGACGGGTGGAGATACACAAGTACCCGCATATGACGGATATTGTGGCCGTGTGGACGCCTGACGAGCGGGTGCTTCGGAATCACACGTGCAACACGGCTCGTGCGGAGTGCAGTCAAATCTGCATCGGTTCACCCGATGAAGCACCCAGCGAACACGTGTGCGCCTGTCCGCAAGGGCTGATGCTGTTGAAGGATCGGCGCAATTGCGGTGAGCAAACGATTTGTGGTGCGGATCATTTCACCTGTGCCGCACCGAGTGTGCTAGCCGATCGGGATGGCAACAAGGAGTGTATCCCATCGTCCTGGCGGTGCGATGGACAGAAGGACTGTCCTGATCGTTCGGACGAGATGGATTGTCCGACGTGCCGGGGAGATCAGTTTAAATGTCAGTCCGGCGAATGCATCGACAAGCATTTGGTGTGCGACGGAACGACCCAGTGTTTGGATGGGTACGATGAAGCGGTTTGTTGCAAGAACCCGGAAGATTTCCAGTGTCCGACGAGCAAGGTGTGCATCTCGTTCCATAACGTGTGCGATGGGGATGAGCACTGTGCGAAAGGGGAAGACGAAGCACCGGAGATATGCAATGAGTATGGCAATCGACGAATGGCACCGAGCTCGAGCAAGATCACGCTACTGATCGTTGTGGTGACGGCAGTGGCAGTTGTATTTCTGGTTGTCTACCTGCTGCAAACGTTCCGCACGCGGTTCGGTACCGGCGGTAGCGGTCTCGAGCCAAAGGAATGCGATCAGGCGGCGGCACCACTCTCGCCGGGCGGGCTCAACAAGAATATACGCGTGTCGAAGCTAGCCTCCGTGGCGGATGCGGTACGTATGTCTACGCTCAATAGTAGGGCAAGTGGTGGAAGTTACGATCGCAATCATATCACCGGTGCTAGTAGTTCCACCACCAACGGTAGCAGCTTGATCGGGTATCCGCTTAATCCCCCGCCATCGCCGGCAACTACGGCTGGTTCGACGGGGCGCTACTGCAACAGTAGCTACCACCCGTACAAGCACTACAAAATCATCAATCAGCCACCACCGCCAACACCATGCTCGACGGACGCATGCGACGAGAGTGACTCGAACTACACGAGCAAAAGCAACCGTAGCCAGCGCTGTGGTGGTGGACACGGTTCCGGTACAACGGGGGGAGGTACCAGCAGCTCGGTTGGTAGCGGTAGTGGACGTCACGGGCACGATGGACGCGGTTCGCTACCGGCCAAGTACAAGGAACGCTGCTACGATCCGGAACCGTATCCACCACCTCCAACGCCAAGATCGCACTATCACAGTGATATCGGTGGCATGCTGCCGGAAAGTTGCCCACCCTCGCCGAGCTCTCGCAGTTCGACCTATTTTTCGCCACTTCCCCCACCGCCCTCACCGGTGCCTTCTCCGTCGAGGGGGTTTTCGTAGCAGCTAAAGAACGGAGACGACGATGAGGAAGAGGAGGAGGAGGAACAGGAGGAAGATGAGGACGAAGTAGAGTATGGGGATGGTTTGTTTCCGGCTATCGTGCAGGAACCCATCACCAGAAGATAGGGGTCGTACGCAGCATCTTCCGTGTGTGCCATTCAATGCCAATCGTCCAGTTTTCTGCAGCGGGTCGTCGTCTACCGGATAGTTTGTAGGATTTGTACACTATAGGCTAGGAGCTGTTAAAAGTTAAGATTAGGTGCGTATGTATAAGGTTTCACCCTTTCCGCTTTTCCTCGCCCCACGTAACAGGAATGCCAACAGAAAGTGCCTCCAAAAACGCCGTTAGGGTGTAAAGTAATTAAGACAGCCCCAGCATAGCCAAAACATGTATGTTGCTTTAGCTTTACAAACTTACACTACACTCATCCCAAAACAAAAAAGGGGGGGCTGCTGGTAGTTATGTGTTCATCCCCATTTTGTAAATACCGTACCTTAGTTTCGCGTTCATTCAGCAGTAATTAACATTAGCTGGTGAGAATTTTCAACCTTATACCTATTTCCCCACATCCTCTCGGCGGATGTATTATTCAGTCTTCCAGTGGTGTGTGCCTAGAAAAAAATTCACAAAATCATATCGTCCTAGCATACCGACCGAGCGAGCTTAGAAGACGAGGATCTGTTTTATGATCGATAACGAAAACAAAAACCAACTCCAGTACGGAGGGAGTAGCGGGAAAAAACTAGATTCCCAGTGAGATATATCATCGCTTGTTATTTGTTTGCTCAATAAGACTGACTTAACCTTCCTTTACTCGGAGGATGTTCTCCTCTTAGATATATCCCTCTTCCCCTTAACGGAGAAACGGAGATTGTTTTTCCCGGTCTTCCTGAACCCACTAAATGGAGTGTGTCTGTTTCCAAAAAGTAACCTGAAATTCTTCCAAGGAAACAGTATACATGACTGCTGTGTGCGTCACACCGTGCACACGCTGAAGGATATTAGAGAATGATTAGTGTAATATGGACGATCTTGGATGTGCCGGTGATGTGTGTTAAAAAGCAGCAAGATGCCTTAATGCATTTTAAATGAGATTGTTAGGAGGATTTATAACACATGCCTACATTTTTGAAGCATTTATAGAGAATATATCGTGTTAGGGATCGTGTTAGTTCATCGTTTGGCCTTCTACTTGCTGTTTTCGTTTTAAGTATTCACACGCAAAAAATCTGTCCTGTACATATTGTACCAACGATAGCAGAAGTAATTAACAAAACTGTCATTGTCTAATAAAAAAAAAGTTAGGAATGAAAATAGTGCAGAGTTCGTGTTCATAATATCACATGAAGTTAAGTTTCTGTGTCGAGGAAAATTCGTTTTTGTGAGGATTCACATAACCTTGAGGAGCTCGATTGCACGTTGTGATAGCTCGTTCCGGAAGGATTTATTATTGACTGTCTTTATTACACTAAATTAATCGATTTATTCGCCTCTGTTCATAACGAACCCAAACCCACACAAATATTTTCAACAACCCTCAATTGATTTAAGGATACCATTGAAATTATTAATGGAAAATCCTCCAAAATTGTCGAGCGGATCATAATGGTCTGTAAGTTTTCCGGTTTATATCAGATCCCAAGATTTTGGAAACACTTCGATTTTCAGCAGCGATCCTGGAGCAGAAAGGAACAACGTTGTCCCATAAAGGTGATTTTAGAGCTACAAAGTAACCGCTCGGATCCAAGGATACATAACATGCAAAGGAGATTCCGGGCCAAAAATGCAATAGTGTCCTCATTTAAAGGTGATTTATGAGTGCAAGTAGAAACTGCGTCGCTGTGTGAATATGGATTATCGAATCAGATCGGAAAATTGATGAAAAAGGAATCGTCATTCAGAGGTAATTCCAGAGCACGATGTCATTTTATCGCATCAGATAAATTTTTTAAAAGATGGGATCGGATTAGATCGCATGAATGACCCCGGAGTGCAAAGAACAGGCGTCGGCATATAGAGATGATTTCTGACCGCAAAGAAACGGAGTTGGATCTTGGATCGAATCGGAAAAGTGATCCCGGAACATTTGCTTCCGTGTTATTACCTTTTTCATATCCCAGCCTGTTTACATAAACATCAACATAATTCAGATGCTCTGAAAATTGTTTATTCAGGTTGTCAGTTATTACATGTATTAATGGTACGATTTTTTTATACTTATTGTGACGCCACGAAACAAAGACAACAAGAAACCTATGGAGTGTATGGAGGATTATAACAAAACTTACACCCTGTCATTAATAGTCGTATAGACCGCCTTCAAAAGCATTTACTTTGAGACGATTTCGCTACACTGCCACGGCGTTTTAACGCCCCTTTGGCAGATGGGCCAACTGCAGGTGCATTACCTTCCCCGTCATCACTCAGATCATCCACAATGTCGGACACATCTTGCAATGCTGCATTGGTTGGATCATCGTCCTGCTGTTCCTCCTCATCAGAGTCGGGTTGTGGTAATTGTGAGGCGATCAGTTCACCTTGCACATCTTTGTTCTTTAAATTACCCATCCAAAAGACGGCCGAACAGCGGTTTGCAACCAGTGCGGCTTTCACGCGATACACGAGCGTCTCGACGGATTCCCGCACGAAGGGGATCTGCGCGACGGCACCGGCCGAGGAACCGGTACCCTTTGCCACCTTCGTCTGACAGCATACGTTGTGCAGATAGCGTGTGGTGATCTGCAATGTGGACAACAGGTTGGACGCCCGTTCGGCGGACGAGCGCAGAATGGTTTCCAGCGCCGGTAGGCCACTCTTGAGGAAGAGTTTAATGAAGATTTGTGCGAAGCGTAGATAGATGCCGAAATTGCCTGCCTGTTGCGTTCGCTTGACGATGTTCGTTAGCTCACCGGTAGCTTCACAAGCCGTTTCCCATAGCTCGAGGCGACGATTCGGGCCACCACCAGCCGTACCAGCACGAATGCGTATTTCTTCTTGTAACACCCGCAGAAATGCTCGGCACAAGCCCTTGAACAGTAGGGCGTAGTGTGTTCGCTTGAATGATGCAAACGTACGGACGGTCGTGTATGAGGAGGTGGACGAATCTTCGCCCTTCGATTTTCCACCCTTCTTTGTACCGACGATCGGCTCTTCAATGCTTACATCCTGACGCATATCAACGATCAGCTGCTTGAGCGATTTCAAACCAACCGTATCGATCAACCCATCCAGGATGGTTGTGAAGTGGTGGTTCGATTTACTGTCCGCCGTACGGATGTCCGATGCTGTCAGAACGCTTCGCGTAAATCGAGCTATGGAGCGGGAAGCATTGGTACGATCACCAACACTCTCGCCAATGGCACGCGCAAGTCGATAAAGTTGAGCTGCGATCGAAAGATCACCGAAACACGATTCTTGTACGATCAGTCCTTTCAGCAGAAGCTTTGCCAGTTCGGTGCAGTGTAAATCGTCAGCAGTGGAAGCTTCATTTTCGGTCAGTTTCTCCACCAACAGCCGAAGCACTCGGTCAAGTTCAATCCGACCGCGCTGTTCTCGGAATCGCTTCCATGATAGCAGCGCCGTAGCTAGCCGAATACTCCAAAGGTAACAGGATTTGAGCGGTAATAGTTCCTGCACGGAGGCGGGTTGCAAACGATTCGTTACTTCCTGTAGGCGGTGCTGTATTATTGCCGTATGATTGACAAACTCTTGCCAACACTCCACCATGCATCGTTGGTAGCGGCCTTCCGCTTCGCTGGATTGTTCCAATGCAACAGTTACATTTTCCAGCACGAAGCGATATTCGGCCAGCGCTAGACACGTACCGCGTTGTTCTGGCAGTTCAAGAACACGAGCAGGCACTAGCTCTATGGTGAACAGTCGAACCAGCTCTGGATCCATCCGGCGAAGAGCAAAAGCACAGCGTAGCAACAAACTCTGCTCGTTAAACTGTCCCACCGTTGCGGGAGCAGTTGCGGTTGCCGTTTGTGTGCTAAGTGGAGCATCTAGATTGACTGTTTTGTCGTGTGATCCTGCCTTCGGACGACCTGCACGCTGGTGTTCGGCGAATTTCAATTTCTTCGTGGCCGCCATTGGTGGATCCATAAAATCGGATGCTAGCGGTGGAATATACTCACTATCGGCGATCATACGCTCCAGCATACGGCCAAGCCGATGTTCCAGCGTAACGAGCTCATGCAGACGTTCGAGAACCTATAGGGACCGTTTAGCAGCATTTAATATACATTTATGGATGGAGCTATTTGTAACACCGGTATCACTCACCTTCCGACGCATCACTCGATCCGCGTGGCCAACGAACGCACTGATACATTCCCGGAACCAGTTGCTTAGGTAGAAGTAAATATCTAGCAACAACGTACACGAGGTTTCATCGTACGTATCGATTGAAAAGCGACTTTCCTCCTCCTCGACAACGCCGTAAATTTCGGGCACAACGAGCCTACATCCTAGCAGTGCATTGATAGACTCCAGCACGCCACCATACCGGATGAAGTGCAGTGTGCGCATCAGACGGAAAATGGGTGCCAGATAGCTGATGGTTGAATGACGGCTACCACCGTGTACGAGCACACCGCCCCCAATATTAACGGCAATCGAAGCCGCCTCCGTATTGGCAGTCTCCTCGTCCGTATCGTTAATGCACAGTTTGCGCGTGAGCAAAATCCCGGCCGGACCGGTTGGATCCCGCGATGCCAGCGGTGCGTCATTTTCCACCAGAAACGTGCCCTGGAAATCCATCGTGATCGTATCGCAAAGCCATATGATGAAGGTTTTCTCCCAAGCGGGAGCCGCCCGAGGGCGGGATTGTGACAGCATGGTGGCCAGCTCGTCGTAGCAGATCGCGAGAAGATCCGGCGATTGATTGGTGGACAGAAACAGCGTGCTGACGAGATTGGCAAGATTACGTCCGACTGCGGTGGGAATTTCGCTCACAGTACCGATCGTGCGCTCGGAATCGAAGCTCGAACTTAGCTCCGGGACATCTTCAGCGGCCGGCACAAGGGAAAGGTAGTACACCATCTGCACTAGCCCAATGATGCCTTTCTTCTTTGTGTCTTTGTTGTCACACATCAGCTGCTTCTTGACGATGATCTCCAGATTGTCCCGGATGGCTGTCAGCTCCGTATCGTCCTCGCAAGCACGGGAAGGGATCACTGCAGCATAGATCACACTGATTAGCGGACGATACTGCCGTAGTGTTAGCTCCGGTGCGATGTCCAGAATTCGGAGCAACAGTTCCGCACTGCGTTCGATTTCTTTTGGATGGGATTCATGCAGTTTACCTAAAACAAACAATCGATCAAATGTTTTCTCTTTATCATGATCATTTCTGTTAAAACCATCCTGTAAACACTTACGTAGCGCTCCAATGCAACGACCAATGAGGAAATCGTTCCTGCTCGCCACATTCGCGGACGCCATTTCACAGATGAAACCGACAATCTTGCTCAACACTACCCGATTGTCGGATGCTACGATCGTCTGATCGAGCGAAAACAACGCACTCATTGCGGCCACCCCAAACTCGCACACGTGCTCATTCTTTTCGCGCGTACAACATTCGATTAATTGCAGAAACCCATCGAGATGTGTTTGCAGTACCCGGTGATAGCATCCACTGACCAACAGTTCCGTATGTGCATCGGTAAAGAACTGCTGTTCGATTTTCTTGATCGCTAGCTTGCGTATACGAGGCGCCTTCACCTCGTTGATCGTGGTAGCGATGGTGAGCAGAAGCAAATCTATTGGCAGATGATCCTCAGTGCCCGGAAGCTGTCGAATGACGGTGATCCATGCATCGTAAAGTGTCGCGGATGCAGATATCGCTTGGTAGATCGTTCGGAGCATCTGTTCCGCACAATCGTCCGCTGTTAAGGAGCTTGTTGTCCACGCCACCTCATTACCACCCGCATCGAGCAGATTGCGAACTTCCCGAACGATTGCAGTAATGTTTTCCGGGGGTTCGGTACGGTTAAACTTGAGTAGCATTTTCACGAGCGATGGATAGTACCGCAGCGGACATCCATCGGCTGCATACTGGACCACCTTTCGGCGGAGCATCTCGAGCGTTTGAACGCTTAAACACATGCCGGTGAACACCTCAACGGTGCTCGGAGTGATAAGGTCTTTTGGACGAGGTCGCAACTTCACCAACCGGGCAAGCGCATCGTCGTGCTTCGATACGTCGATCACATCCTCCAGGCTAAAGATGATCTCATCGAACACCACCGGATTGTGGTTCGCTTTCCCCAGCAGCTCGAATACTTTCTCGAACACCTTCTCCCCGTTCTGTACATGATCGATAAACTTCAACTGCGACAGCACGAAACCCACAATGGAATCTTCTGCGGGTTCCCCATCGGGCGTCGAAACCGTACCGAGTTCCTTCATCAAGTACGCAAACAGTAGCTCAATCAGCTTTAGCTGCAGAAAGTCCACCAGCAGAAACATCTTCATCAAACTTTCTTGTACCGGTTTACGCAATGATTGGTGGGTATCGTCGTAAGCTACGGATGTAGTCGGCACCACCTGGCAGCATTCGAGCAGCTTCAGAAAACAGGCGCGATCCTTCATGGTCGTTTCGATACCGGCCAAAAACCGATCGACGTTCGCTGGATAGTCGGCATTGGTGCGCAGGACACTCTTTAACTTGTGCATGAATACGATCGGTTCACATTTTAGCACCACTACGCCACCGGGTTCGTCCAGACTGAGGCCGGCCATGAAGAGTACACTTTCGTAATAATTCGTCGGAGGCCTCCGTCCCGGTTTGGCTACCTGCGAACGTTGCAGGTTGCTGCGCTGGGAAAGGTACCGTCGCTGGCTGGCCGCTTGTGAAGCCGGTACCGAGAATTGACTGCCAAACAAATCGTCCTCTTCGTTCGCATTCTGACCACGATCGTTTCCGGACAGGCCCTGGCGGCGCCGTTTTGCCTGGGAGTAAACTTCGTTCATGGGGAATTGTTTCGTACAAGAAGATACAGGAACCTTCCGGCCGGTAGGTTTGTGCGCGCAATAATGTTTTTTTAAATTTTGGTGGGATTTAAATGTTTGACAGCGCGCGATTGTCAATTAGTGCAGGGCTCTTCGATTGTTGATTTGAAACAAAATTTTGGTTTATTTTTTATTTTATTTTATTTTTTTTTGTTATTGTATGACGGCCTGGCCGTATTAGACTTAGTTTATCACTTAGCAGGATAGTCAATCACCGCTACGGGGGAGTGGTCCGGATGGGATTTTGGTCCCGGTCTGTCGTGTGAGAGAGCAGCGCCGATACCACTACCCCACCGGGCCGCCCCGTTTATTTTTTATTATTTTTCAATCAAAATCGTTCAGATTAATATTAATGGACTGTTATTTAGTATTGCGTATGAGAAATACTGTAAAGATGGAATACAATTTGATATTACACTGTACGATGAACTGAGGTAGCCTGTTATTTTGGACACGCTCCAGTTGAAGTAATATAATCTTTGCTAGTATTTTATTAGTTTGAGTCATACGAGTGAATACAACTCGCGTGCAAAGGAATTGCAATATTGATTTGAATAACGTACAAAAATATTAATTCAATCCCGTTTGCCAACCTACCTCGTCTACAGTTGTCAATGCGACGATCGTTCTTCGGGAGTGTTGCTGTCAAATTGCTCAACATGGACCAGCCTCCCGAAGGAAGCATTTCAGAAAAAAGCGACAACGTTCTCGTCCCGCTCGCCTTTTTCGTGTGTATGTCTGTCGAGCCGTTTTCGTTGCGTTGTGTTTTTCCGTCAGCGTTAGTTTTGACCGTAAGTGCATTGTGAATAAGCAGCAATATTGAGAAGAATGCCACATTCGTCATTTGTGTGTGAAAAGTGCGTGAAAATCTAGTCCGCAAGTACCCCGATACTAACGCGCCGCGTATCGTGAGGGAGGAGACAGAATTTCTTACCGTACTCTTCACCTTTTTCGGTGCTTTTTTTTTGGTTGAGTGGAATAGCGTGTGGAAGTTGTGTGTTGGTGGTGCGTTGTACGGTAGTGTGTGCGACAGAGGAATTGTGCGTGTGGGTGACATCGCCGTCCGTGAATGAGAGAAGTGCACTGATTCTGGTTCTGTGTCTCCTACTTCACCTCACCTTGCCCTTGTTTGGGGGGTGTGGGTTGCCATCATTATGCAGCCGGAACATAATTTTAAATCCCAAAGCATTGATTCAACTGTACTACGTGCACGCACCCGGCGTGTGTTGGTGAATCAGGGAAAACCTCCGAAAATGTGGCCTACCTCTAGTATTGGTGAATGAGCCGCCGTTACCGGAGCGAAGGTACCGCCGGAAGAGAGCGAGCACCGAACGATTTCCGATTGATTCGTGTGTTTCGCTATCGAACAAAATACAGAACCATCTTCGAGGCGCGAGTGATCCTAGCATAATTTAAAAATCACAGCATACATGATGAATGTCGATGGTTTGACATATTTTTTTGGTTTGTTCCAGCAATTTCGACGACACGGTGATCGCTCACCTCACATACTGTGAACCGGGATGGTAAGAGAGAAAACAGAAACGAGAGAAAGATAGAACGAGAGAGCGCACAAACTGCACATAGTTTGCGCACGTGTGCGTGCGTACGTTTCTGAGAAACGGTCCACCATCATCATAGATGCGGCTTATTGATGGTATTTTCCACCCCTTCACACCCTCATTCTCGATATTCCATCCACCATTGCTGGTGTTCTATCATCGAGCGAAGGGAGCAAAAAAAAGGCAAATCATATCAGAGCATGTAGCTGAAAGAGACATTTTTACGCGTGGAAGCACACCGGAAACTTAACTTATTTGTACACCGGTTCAGGAATGCTTTCCGGCAGCCCGTTTTTCATACCGATTGTCTTTCCAACCGTACTCAAGAATGCACCAGGAAGGTTAGAAAAACGGGACGAAGTGCCCTGTTCCCTTCTAAATATGATTATGACTATACAGAACACGGCGCACGGGGTGGTATGTGTGCATGTATGTACATGACAAACATGTGGGTGTGTGTGTGCGTTGAGCTGCACCAGAAACCACATTAAATATATGCTCTAAAAGTAAGGCAACATACACCCGCCTGGACATCGCCATCAGCAGTGTTGGCGTTGGGGGTTTATGATCATGCTGGTGGTGGTGTTGATGATGATGATGATGAAGCTCTCACATGGCCAACTATACCGAGAGATTTGCATCAACTTTCAACCCCTAAATGGCTGCCAGGCAACCGCGTAGGAAACCTGGGAGAAGGCGATGGAAAGACAGAGAGAGAGCGAGAGAGAGGGAGCTCCTGGTGCAACTTTATACCCTTTCCGCACATTCTCAAGTGCATCTTCGCCTGTGTGCACGATTTTGTGAGGGAGAAAAAGAATGCATTTCTTCTATTTGTTTTTTGTTCTTCTTCGTTTTACATTTTTTAAATTCTCCTCACTACAGTAACTTCTGAGGAGTTACGCATGAAGTGGTTATGTTATTTTTTTGGGTGTTTCTTTCTTTTTCCTCTACACGGTTGTGTTTGTGTGCCCCCAATTATGTTTGTAGTGTGCACCCGTTTAACTTTACGCTTCGTTTGTAAACGCCTACTGTTTCTCACATATTTTATCCTCTTACGGGAGTTTTAAATTTGCATCCGCTCACCCGCACCCTACAAATCGCTTGCTGCTTGTGTTTTTTTATTTTACTGTGAAATTTTCATGGAACCACACGCACATCAAACCCCAAATGCGCTACGATAATTTACGTCCTGTAATGCGTCGCTCGAAAAATTCTTTTGAATAATCGATTCGAGATTTGTGATATTTTTAGCAAACGGTTCCAATCAAAATCGAACACCGGCAAATGTTCCGCGTTCGTGATGGTGCGGCGCAACCCCCATTTGGTGGCCGTGCTGCGGCCTGGGTTCCTTGGAAGTTGTTGTGCAAATGTTTGTTTTTACAATACGCGCGGCAATACTCTTCCGTGCGCTTTGTTTTTTATTTCGCGGAAGGATTTAAACTTCTTCTGGCCGGAACCACATGTTGCCGGCGCTGGTTGGCTATAAATAACTGATTGAATTTGTTCAACAACTGCAGTCAGGATTCTACACACTCCATTACATACGTTTACCATTCAAAATGGAGGGTAGGGTTAATTTTTCATGACATTTTAATTTTGTCGTAACTGCCTGTAGACAAACGGAGGAGTTTGTTTTAATCTGAATGGCATAACGCAAAATGAAAAACGTGTGAATTTGTCAGAAACTTTAAACCCTTTTGCGGGGTTCTGCCAACAGACAGCCAATTTTAATATCATATGTTAGATAATCTTTCACAGTATCTAATAAACAGCTGTAGAATTGATAAAAGCTGATATTTTTTAATACAAAAAACGCGCATAAATATAATCATTGTTTATTTCTTCATGGAATAATATTGGATAAACTTTATATTTGGAATTTTGTTTGGATGATTTCCTATTTTTTAATTATTGCATCAACATAATTGTATTTATTAAACGCAGACGAGTATTAGAACGAATGTTTTGACGATCCTTTAAAAGAAACTCATTTCTCTGGTTGCAAACAACAACAAACAGTCGCATTAGTAAGAGTATTTCATCTCTTCTTGATATATTTTTCGCTTCCCAACGACTGACTACATCTGTCGAACAGCCCAATTAAATTATACCACCTAATGATTGGCAATTAGGGAAGTCGTATTGTGTTTTGGTTTTGTTTGTCAACAATTTTCTTTTTCACTTTTCCCTTGCCGAACGAACATTTCCATTGTTTTTGATTTTTACATAATAATACCATCTTAAAACGTGTTTTTTTGCTTTTCAATTGAATTAGATTTCATTAACATGTAAAGAATTTTATATACTCCGTAAAAAGCGATCATTGCCAACGACAGTATAAAAATCATCTAAAAACATTTGCTTCCTTCCGAAACATCTCTCTACATTTGTTATTGGCAATGTAAAATGAATGTTTCATGAAGGTGTGCTTGCTTGGTTGTACGTGCGCCATTACTTTACAATGGAAATTGTACGATTTTCCCTAACCACAGCTGTCACTTTTCCGCTTTTACTCGTACTGTTCCGTACATCCAATGAAAAGTTATCGAAGTGAAGGAAAAATTCCCAACCAAACTTTCCCAATAACCTATTATTATTTCACTGTCGATGCGGGTGACTCAACTATTGCTGACACCACCACCCCATCGAAGCACCTTATCACCTACCACCCACAGCAGCAGCAACAGCAGCCTCTCCCTAAACGTCAACAATCGGTGAAAAATCAGCCTACTTTTTAAAACTTTTCCCCACTTCCATCGCTCGGTTTCGCGCTTTTGTTTCACGGTGTGTAAACGTGCGTTTGTATGCGTGCGTGTGTGTGTTTTTGTGCGAAAAAGAAAGGGAAAACCTTTATCTCCTTCTCGCAGAGATACACCAAACCGCCGGGTTGGAAAAACCTTGGTTAAAATTCGAGGCAATGTCTGTACATTTTCTGCCTGCTGGTTGGTTATTTTTAAAATCTGATTAGATTCTGGTTCGCTCCGCTACGGTACCGTCAGCAACGCATCTTATAACCTTTTAGTCACGGTTTGCGCGGTATTAGCTCACGCTGTATTCTTGCATGCGTTTCTTGTAGGAAAACACACACACACTATCGATTGACTTTTGGGAGGGAGGGAAGAAAACCCGGCTCTCGGATTTGCTGCTAACAATGTAAACGCGTAGGTTACTGCGACGACGATCACAACGATTTTGCTCGATTTTCGGAGATATCGTTTCCCATTCTTGATCGTTTCACGCACATCCTCCTGTAGCTATCGTTTGTTCGTTTGAGGAAAATGTCTGATTTTTTTATTGTTCAAAAGTCAAGTTTAAACACCACCTCCACCGCCTAAGGATGATGATATCATTGCGTGAAAATGGTGGAAATTTATCGGTGAAATGCGTTGAATTCCACCCGCTCTGTGTGCGGGTGGGTGTTACGCACGATGCTGGGACATTCATCGTATGTCGTTGTTCTATTTGGCCGGGATGGTGTATAAGAGAAAGCGTCCCAAACTCTAGGAGGAAATGCTGCCAAAGCGCAAAAACTTCACTACGTAATCGTCCGATTAAGACTAAGGTGTATGGTATTTTCTGTAGTTAAATTGTTTGTGAACCATATAACTTTACGTTCCGAAAGAATTGTATGAAACGTTTCTTCAATTGCTTTAATCCCGGAAAAGCGTTAACTATTTCTCACCACATTTCTTATTTCTAAGTAAATTTATATTTTGTAATTTGATTACAATGACGCATACCTATCAGTTTCTTCTTGGGGTCTTTATCGTTTGCACTCGCCGGAAGTTTATGAGCCCAGAAAATGATGCATTGCACGTCTGGCTTTGGCACGAGATTGCGTTATTGTTGCAAAATTTGTTGCGCAAAACTAAAAATAGTCCACGTTTGATTATTGTGCTCCACAAGTTTGCAGTGTGTTGATTGTTGGGCGTGTGTGGTACAGCTTTCGGAGCAGTGTTTCGCAAAAAGTGAGCGATTAGCTTCAATTTATAATTTACAAATTAGTATTATTTTTTAAATTCACTTTCTTTCATACATTGAACACTTTAATGTCTTTATTAGAATTAAAATATAATCAAGCGAAGCAGTGTAATAGCTTTTCAAGCAGTTTACTTACTTAAGTATTCATTCGGTGCTAATGAAGTCTGTTAAGTTGTTTTCGAGTGCCTTCGTCTGTGAATCCCTATATTTATCGCGAAATCATAAACATTATCTCAGTTGGGAAGTCCCGCACCTCCTCTGTTTACATCGACGGCCCACAAAATGATTTTTATGGGTTTTATCGTATGGTGTCATTCTTTTGACATGACCAGCCCACCGAAAGCGAGTCTAATTCGTTGTTATATAGTAAGTTCATCATTCAACTCATGGAGTATATAGGTATAGCGGCTTCTTCAATGTCTTTCTACACATACGGCTCCAATAATTCGATTGTGCATCTTCCTGTGCATCATTTTGTGCAACATTTTTGCAAGCTTTGAACAAGATTCAGGCCTCAAAAGCGTGAGTGACAACTTGGGGTATAATGCCAGCTTCTACAGATCTCAACATCGCAGTTATTGTCGCGTGCTGACCTCTGACGCAAGTGAAAATTTAAACGACTTCAAATGTACAATCACTCCTGCAAATAACAATGCTGTCTATATCATTCGTACATGCCAAGATTTGGTTTGACTTGCAACTTTCCTGTATATTCCTTATAGATTCCAAGATTCCAATCACGAGGCATCGATTTATTCTGATGATTTACGATGTTCCATGGCATTTATTTTATTTATTTTTATTTATTTTCTGTTTAACAGGCTTATATTTATAAATTTGGCAATCGAACAAACGAAGAAATCTTCTGGAAATAAAACTAAAACCTACTAAATGGGCTTTGATTAAGTCTTGGAGCAAATATCTTTAAATTGACGCGGTGGCATTAAACATGTCTGAAAATTTTGCGCTGGACAAAAATAGTTTGAGAAAAAGTGGTTTAGAGGATAATTCAAAAGTCTAGATCGTAAAGTTCTTCCCAGATTCAAAGAAATTCATTTTTAGATTTTTCTTGCAATTAAATTTTGTTTGCTAATAACAACAGAGGAAATTCGTTTGTGCAAATTAACACACGGTGCTATTTATTGGTAAAGCTTTTCCATATCGGGTAAGGAAAGGATTTTATTGCTTCTCATAAACGTTCCGATTCATGTGAAGAGATTAAACGCACGTTGTCTTGAGTGGGTGGTTATCATTTCCGTATTCCCTTTCTCAACCGATTTTTTATCCAATAGCAATAACCCAATAGAAGAAAAAAACATAACTACCCAGGAATTGAAACCCGACGGATAAAGATAAATCCATCGATCATTGACGCTGGTGTGTGGTTTCCCTTTAGGAGTCGGAGTGACCATAAAAAAGGATGAAACAACACGCAATTCGATAACCTTCGGTGGCGGAATAAGGCCAGATTTATTGTCAGATTATCGCAAATATTGAACGAGCCGGCCGAAAACCTTTCCGCAAACAGATGCACAGGTCGGACCGGTTGAAGGAGTGAGATGAATTCCTTCTCACCTGGAGGAAAAAGTCGGGAAGAATTCTGTTAAAAAAAACACATTCCCAGCGTTCCTTTCTAACGTGCGTAAAATGAAGGACAAGGCAATGGTACGCTCGGCAATGAATGATTTATTTCCATTCTACTGAACGCCGTTCCCAAACATCCTTTCCTTATCGGTCGCGAAGCGCATGGCGCTTATACGCTCCTCCCGCAGACAGCAGGATGCAAACGATGGCAAAGAGTGAGAGTGAAATGGTCCATGCTCGCTGCGGAATCATTCGGCTGATAACAGCGCCGCTCGGTCGTAGGTGGTGAACATCAGCTTCTTGGGGGCAACACCCTCCTCCGCTTTGTGTGTTGGGGGTGTGGAAAAAAAGTACAAGTGTAGTATGTTGGTTTGGAGTTCAATGGAATGTGTAAAAATTGCGGTGTGAAAGAGCGTACCATTGTGCATCTCACTCACTTCCAGATCAGTGAACAAATGGAGTACGTGTAAAAAAAGGAACAAACATTCAAGAGCAACCGCGTGCGAGATGACGTACGTCAAGGTTACTAAATAATTTAGACATTTTAGGAGAGATTTTTTTTATATAATCGAAGTTAAGATAAGCATTTGTTTTTATAATATCAAATATTTGGTTGGCTGGAGAACACTAATCTAGGAACCATCATAAGCTCACCTTCACCATAACAACATCTCACCGGCGATTATCTCTCCGGGTACTAACTTCAATCATTTTACCTCCGTGAGAAAGAAATGGAAGTGTGAGTACAGCCAACGGTGTGTGAGAGACTTCTACAGGCGCCACACATTCCGTGTCGGTGCCGTGCTGCGTGTGGTTTGTTGTTTTCGGTCCGTCGTCGTAGTAGATAGTAGACGGTGCGCTTCTCTTCCGTCGGGCACACACGTACAATACACTATAGTTCTTTAATTGTGCTAGAATTTTGTAAAAAAAACGAATAAAAAGTGAGTTAAAACTATTAACTAGTCGAGACATAAAAAAAACACGATGCGAAATGTTCCAGCGAGTGTGTAGCGTGACGTCATCGGGAAGAACCGATCGCTGTCCCATCGTTTTGTCTCACGTGTCTCTGTTCTGCTGCTGCCTCTCTGGGTGGTTGCTGCTGTGTATGCACGTACGGTGGTGTGCGAATTTCCGGTGGTCAACTATCGTGTCGGAAGTTTAGCTTGCATCAAAGCTCATTATTTGTGTGTGTATGTGTTTTTGGTGCAAAAAAAATGGTTAAAAAGGATAAAAACGAAACTCGAAATGACGTCACAAGCGTGTCCACCATAGCACAGCCCGGGTGGTGTTATTTTAGATTGTTTACTTACTTGGGTGTGAGCCGCACACCACGAGTGGTGATAGATTATGTATTACATCTCCCTCTTTCTCACTCTCTCTCTCTCTTTCCCTCCGTCTCTATTCCCAACAGCCTTAAGCCTAATGAACAGTGTCTATGTGATGTCTGTCTTTGCTGCGTGTGTCATCATCAACATCGCCCCGTAATTGCTGTGCAGTTTGTGGAAAAATAGTTTAAAAATAAGTTATCTTAGTACACCCGTCCGCGCGGCGCCCTGGTGTGCGTTTATACATAATTGTTTTTACTAGTGTTTGTGTATCCGCGCGCGCGTGCACGCGTTAGTAGACGCGTGCGATTTTATTTGCCTCCAAGCGAGCAGCGTAGTGCAACAAATATTTGGGTAGAATATTCATAAGAAAGTGTGCGCGCTCGCGGTGAAAGAATGCATTTTATCGGTTAGCAGATTGTGTGTAGTGTGTCTTTCCCCCCATTGTGTGTGTGTGTGTGCGCGCGCCTGCACGTGTACGAATGTTTACTAGGAAATAGTGCGTGAGTGTTGTTGCTGTGGTTCGGTGCACATCGGTGCTCTTCCGTTCCATCATCCATTTGCTGCCGCTTTCTCGCGTCCCTGATCGTGTCAATGTGAACGTGCATTCGGTGTACTCCGCTGCAGTGATTCGGTGCCAGTGATTGAAAAGCTATTCCATCAGTAGCCTACACAGAAGCGTATCTGGGTACGAAAGGCACGATCCTCCAGTGATCATCCGTTTGCATACAAGGCAAGACACGGCGGCAAGTTTTTGACGTCAAGTTTGTTGTTTGTTTTGATCGAACCGGGAACACGCGGTACGTCGGAATCCAGATAAGCAGCAGCAGTAGCAGACAGTGGGTGCAAAGATTCACATACTAAACGCACATAAGCTGATACGATCGCCACAGCCACAAAATGGAAGCCGTTGCAAAGCATGACTTTAACGCCACAGCGGATGATGAGCTGAGCTTCAGAAAGAGCCAAGTTTTAAAGGTGAGTCCGGGAGGTTATCAATCGTGCCAGTAGTGTAGCTTTTACATTAATTGAAACAGCAACAGGGTGTACGGAGTACCTCAAGCAACTTATTTTTTAAATGCATTTTGACATTTGGAGGTTTAAGCGTTTCACCTATGAATTTAAGCTCAAATTGTTTTCTGAGTTCCGATCACTTGTTTGACAAGGTTTGCTCATGTTTTCATACATGTTAGTATTGGAAAGGAACTTAAATAAATGTACATTTTATATTCATGAAAATTCTCCATAAAAACTTCCCTATTGCTGATAAAAAAATGTTAGTTAACGAAAATTTTTTTGGGAAAAACTTATATCCATTCCAAAGAACCAGTCTTCATCAACTTAAACACTAATTTTGTTGCTTTTGAATACTTCAAAAAGTATGAAATACTCAATTCTTTAAGTCACGTCCGCCCACGCTATAGTTTTTTCCCTTTTCTCCCAAATCTTTCACTTTGAACCGCTGAACGCAATCGACAGATTGAAGTAAACAAACAAATAAGAAGATTGTATGAAAGCTTAATAATTCCTAAGGCCATATAATGGTTTACAAGTCTTATTGCTATCATGCACTTCTTAAATCAGTCACCAGTATAGAGGAACGGCAAGGATCAACGGTACTGCCGTTTGAAGATCGACCTCGCTATCACCTCTACTAACGGTATCATAAATCCTAATAGCTTCTATTTCTTTAATAACATTTTGTGTATGCCCCCAACAAGATAGTCAGTAATCCATTATAAGACCCGGTCCGATAGCTTTGCCTCAATAATTTAAAGTAAACTAATCGATTTTACTTTATATTTGACACAATCGAGTTGATTTAAACCACTTTGTTTCTTGTAAATGTCTAAAATCTATCATACAACATTCAGTTAATCCTAATGACTGAAGCTCAGCGAATGGCTGAGCAAGCTTTCTTGTATCTTAAATTAATTATTAATTGAATTCCGTACACTTATTACACGCACCACTTCCAAACACGTCAATCGATGGTAACTCCCTCCCTTCTCGGGGGTCAATGTTTGATGTTTTTAGATGATTCCTCTTCCTTCATCAACAATGAATAGACACCACTCCCCCTGTTCGTTCCAGAACCCAACGGCTTCCTTCTAGAGAGAGACATTGGGTACAACATATAATGTAAAACGCACGAAAATGACTCATCGTTTCGTTATGCTGCGAGAGTCCGGCCCGGTGGCCGTTTGTTGCGAATTTTACCGATGACGTACGTGGTCCGGTTTGTGTGCTACTGGGGAGGGACGGAAGAGGGAAATGCCCAGCAAAAAGCATAGCAAAATGGCCAAAAAGGTCATGTGCAAACAGACAAAGTCCGGTACGAACAATTGAAAACAACCTCGAGGTTTCAATTTAAAAGTCTATTTGACTCAATGCCGGTGAATGGGGGATGCGGTGACGTGCAGGAAGAGGCAGGGCTACAAAAACAATCCAATTCTCTCTCATCTTCACTGGGGCTGTACGTGTGTTTATATGCAAGTCTCAATTCGAGAGTGATGTTGCGATGTGTCATGCAAGTAGAGCAGTTAGGAAAATAGGGTTTTTTTTCACAAATGTTTTAAAGAAGATACATACATTAAGCTTGACTTGTAGGTGTATTAATTTCTCACATGATCAATTGAGGCCAGCGTTGAACAACAGCAGGCAGAGTCGATCGGTAATTAAAATAGAGAACTAAATTAAAATTTGCATATTCACACCACCAAACTACTACTAGCGCAAATCGGGCTGCAATCGTGACACAACAACATACAGTGTGACACCTGCCTAAACCTGTTGCAATAAAGATTGACGCCGTTGCGTAACAATGTTAGTTCCCTGGTGGTTTTTCCGCCGAATACTGGAATTTAATTTGTGGTTTTCACAGTCCAAATTCAAATTTGTTTTCCACAGAGGCATGACTTCTTTTTGGTAATAGAAATTGGACAAAACAATTGGAAAAATTCTCATTTATTGCGACTGTTGCATAAAGCTCTGAAATCATTTTAATAACGTGTGTATTTGTTGTGGGGGCGGTCCGGTGGCCGAGGAGATAAGCGGCGCCAGTCGTAAACGGTAGGACCGGGGTTCAAATCCCATCCGGACCGTTTCCCTGTAGTGAGGAGTGACTATCCAACTACGTGGTATTAGTAAGTCTCGTAAGCCAGAAATGGCAGGCTTGACCGAGTAGGTCGTTAGGCCAAAGAAGAAGAAGTATTTGTTGTGACCCACACCCTCACCCTTTTTTCATATTGTTATCTGCTTTCGGCGAATACCCACAGCATATGCATAGGCACATGTTGCGATGAAGAAGAGTGCGAAGTTTTATCGGTGTGTAATAAACGTTTTACGAGCCGGACACATGAGACACCCGCGGGTACACAATAAACCGTACAATTAATGGTAATGAAGTGAAGCGCCGATTTGTATTTGCGATCGGATTGCGATTTTGTGGCGTCGTTCTCTGTCGTCGTTCTCTGGATGGGTGGTGCAATGTGATCCGCTGATTCACAAGCCTTTGATGAATTCATTTGATGTGATTTCGTGCGTTGTTATGCTGGTTAGCGTGTAGGAGATAATGATTACATTATTTATTTATGGATTTCCATGAATTTTATGCTATAGCAACAGTTAATGCAATGGTGCATGGCGTTAACTAGTGTTATATTTTCATTTCCTTGTTTCGTTGTGCAAAAATTGTAAGTGTGTGTTTTGATGTAATGTATTTATTATTAGCTTAATGTAGCTTAGGCAGCTTAATGTAGTTAATTCACAACAAAATTTAATATCTGCTAACGTCCATATCTTTTGTACTTGAAAGTTATGTGTTTTCCGGTTGATAAACTATTTTGCTGTACACTTATTTTGGTGCTCCAAATGCGTCTTGTAAAAGATATTTCTAAAAGCGCAAACAATGTTTTTGTTCCTATTTGAGCCAGCCTGTTCCCCTTATGTTCGGCAGCGTCAATACGAAGTTTTAAACGTTGTAGAAAACCAGAAAAAAATATTTTAAAATAATAACACTTTTCCACTCTTATTTTCCTATAATTTTTGGCCAAAAGTACTTTAAATTGAATTATTGATCGCCCATTTTGGTAATCGTGTTATAAATGTTTCTTTGATGACATATTCAAATAATGCTCTCATTACATATAAAATCTTAACGTCAAAGCCCAACTTTAGGCATGTACCTGATTTCGGTAGCATTTAAAGTGAAAAACAAATCATTTCTCCGTGCAACAAAAATAAAAAAAAAATGCTATGATTTGAAATCGTTTTATCTTTTATAAAAGTGTCGGTTCAAAATGTTCCACGCGTTAGTTCTACAGAAAAGTTCTAAATTTCTGAAAATATCGTTACAAATAATGTGAAGTTTGGTGGTTTATTCGGAAATATAGCATTTTATGTTTCAAAACTGTCCAAGACTTCTTCAATTAACGCATTGATGCATACTTTATCTTTTATAGTACACCGGTTAACCAGGTATTTTTCATGAGAGAATTATCTTTAGTATTACTTTATTATAAATTTTTGAAAAAAAAAAATTAGGAATGATATGCAGTTTATTTAAAATGTTTCACAAACGAAACACATTCGCCGTACAGTTGTAAGCTTCCTTGATAAACGCGCTATTGGCACAAGTATGTCAAGCATATTTGTTTCTTATTTCATCAAACATCCGCCCCGGGAAGAGCCCTTTCTGAGGCTTCCCAAGCAAACGGTAGGTGGCGATAAGACACCGGCCGTCACGCGCGGTCATGAAACTATCCCAACCGGCATAAAAACATCGCATAACACGACGCAATGGCGAGTGGAGTTATAGAAGTTCGTTGAAGTTCTTCCCTATCTCGTTTTACCTTGGTTTACCAGGCTAGCCTGAAGAGGATGACTCACGTTTTGAATATTGGTCTGCGCGGGTATTTGCTGACTCATACGAAGAATTGAAAGAGGGCAACAGAAACCAATTCAAAGGCAACGTAGCTGTTTAGCATATCTTTTCCGAACGAGCGCATACTCAGTTCCTGGAGTTGTAAATTGCTTAGCATTTGTTTTTTTTTACAATCCGCAAAGAATAAGGAAAAGCTCTTATTAAATACAAAAAATAGTATAAATATATTATAAAATCTGTATATTCACCATTCAAACATTTGATTTGTTTTATGTTCTATTCACAATTCTCTCTTTTTTTATGAACAGATAATAACATTCTTCTCTCTTTTCCATTCAAATATACTCAGTTAGACGTTGGGCAGAAAGTTTTATGAAAACTTTGACGGGCATTAGATTAATGACAGTTTGAGGCAATTTGAAGATTTGAAGAATCTTGAACCATTCCTTCTGTTTTGTGTACTCAATTCGTACACTTTAATAATTTATTTGATGGCCTTTATGGATGTTCAGAGAACATGTTTGATTTCCCTACTTTAAATTGGATAAATAATAAAACAAAACCTTTATCAATAGGCCCCTTGACAACGATCGATAATAATAAGTGCGTTTGTAGTATAGGACTAGTATCTGATTCAGCTGAGCACTTGTGTCCGTGTACCTAATAAGCATGCAACACACACAACGTCCAAGCATCGCTTTCAATAAAAGATGGAGTTCCCGAAGAGACTCATCTGGTGTTAGCATTTGTCTGTTTTTTCTTTTCATTCTCTCTCCCGCACGTTGACGACGGGGCAACCCGTCATCAGATGTCACTTCGTCGAATGATACTGATTTTGATTGATTACACTTGGGTGATAACGAGTTACCGGCACCAGCTGACTGGGTCCGTCCATTTATGTATGTGCCACTCAAATGTTAACGAGTTTTCATCGAAGCACAGAAGCATTTTTCCGGTGAAAAGTGAGACACCTTCGGCCATTGGGTAAGGTTGCCCTTCTTATGGGTTTTATTTGCATAACATAACAAAAAACAAAGCCCCGTACCAATGTTTTTCCAATGTCCAGTCGGCGGAGAATTGATATGACACGTGAGCTCTAACCTTCACGGCTGCTGCTGCTGTTGGCAGATTTCGCACACCGGCCGATCATGGTGCTGGTAGGAATTTACTTTAAAAACAACTTTCCGCCCTCTTAACGCAACCATCAACGTCAAATGGAAAGATGAAAGCGTTGCTGGTAGGGAAAGGTTTTACGCTTTTATAGTTGTAGTGTTTTTATTTTCACTTTTTTATCGTTTTCATTCCGAAGTTCTGGCCTGCTGCTGGAAGTGTTCTGGGTGGAGCAATGTTACATCATCGTCGGAAAATTGTTGACCTAATTTCGTACCCACAAGGACACGGGCATACCGTCATTTGCTTGTTTGACGGTAAGCTTGAAGAGTTGTAAAATGGGCCATTGCAATGTTTTATTGTTGCTGTCAAGGTACAGCTATCTGATGATAAAACATTCACTTACAATTTCTGGAATGAATAAATCGTTTATAAATGGTTGTGTGTTGACATATTATTAATTTGTTTTCTGTAGTAATAACAATTTACAGATAAAAAGGCAGTATGCGATCTAACCATGAAAATATAACATTCTAATTTTCACAATCAATGTTTACAAATGAATTGAAGATGGATAAATTTCTGAGCAATGTCAAAAGATTATTATTAATTATTTCTACGACATTTGCTACGAAATTCCTATGAACGGCTATTTTTGTTTGTTAATCCCTCATCTCAGTCTTCAGAGAAAACGCAATAGCGCTATCACTATTCCTCAGTTTGGGGCTATCACAACTCCTCTGTCCATGAGGATCTTCTAATAGGAATGACCAGCTCACTGGAGTCTGGTGAGTCTGATTCGCTGTACGATAGTGAGTTCCTCATACAACTCTCGGAGCACATAGTTAAAGCAACTCCTCCAACGTCCTTCAACACACATGGATCTAAAAAAAATCTGAGCATTTTAGGCAACTTTGGGCATTGGACATGATTCAGAAGATGGTGTGAGTATTGAAACTCTCATAGATTCTATGCTTTTCCAGTATTAACCGTGGAGAAAGATATTTTGAGTTGAGAAGTTTCCACAAATTTCAGAGCGCTTGATTCCGATTACCCAAGTACCATAAGATAGAGAGACATTTTGGACGACTTCAAGGGGGCTCGTATGTAATCCGTATGTAAATCCTTCATAGGTCAGGAATTATTAGCAGAGGTGATGAAAAAGCCACTATTATTTTGATTTAAACGATTTAATGCTCAACTTCGAACTCCTTTATTAGAATCTTTAGGCAACCGTTTGAAACTGTTTGTTGAATGACCACGGCACGGATAGATATCTGTTGAATAATAGTGTTCAAGTTCTAGTCTTCTTAAACGCAAATACTTCAAATACCTTTACTACTTTTAATTACTTAAATACTTTTTTTTGGGAACTAATGTTATTTAATCAACTTGTGTAGCTGCTATGTGGTAAAAATGAATATATCTATCGATTTCCAATACTTTGTCAACTATTCTCCTCCGTTGAGATATTTGCGAACGGGCGGGGATTTGATCCAGCCTTTTCTCGTTCAATCGGCTGTTAATAAATAGCAATATCGGGAAGGTTGGACGATTGGGACATGACGTTCCTGCAGGAAAATGGCACATTTCCCTCAGGCTCACAGGATTAGCTTATTCCGTTGGATGTTTCTCCACGTCAAACCACCCCGAAAGCACCTCACGGTATTCCACCCGACTAGTGCGATTGGTTACATCCACTCTCGTTAGGGCCGTGCCCACAATTCTTGGAATAGTTCCGGCTCATTAGCACCTGGCCAAGGGGAGAAAGGTAAAGACTGGAAAGGGGGGAATTTTCGCTTCGAAGCGTGAAATGGAAAAACTTATCCCATTCCTCTATTTCCCTCAAAAGTGAGATGTTTTCCCGAGGTACATTTCGCACATCATATCAGTTCCCGTCTGTGGTGAGCAAAATTGGTTGCCCGTGTTTACATGGCGGCGAAAGATCAGGTAGCTTGTTTGCCGAGGGACACCTGCTAAAGTTGTTTGATTTAGTTTCGGGATAAGGTTCTGCTTGGAACTACGAAACTGAGTAGTTTTAGGGCACAGTTTTCGTATGGAATTGTTTTAAATAAATATTTGCGGGATATTGCTGCTCTGATTTATTTCCAATAATTTTCCAGAATTTTTGGCAGTTCCTTCCAATATGGGGGGGTTTTTCAAAAACGATAAAATTATCTCAAAACAGAACTTTTTTTTAGGTCTTTGGACTTCATTCGTCTTTAAGGATCAACCGTAAAAGTAGATAAAAAACGATATTACATCACAATTTGATAAATGTGGCTGTAATTTGTTCATACGTTGTTGCCCTTCGTTATCCTTTTTGGACGATCCCTAACGAGTAGAGAAAATGTGTAATTCGCTTGTATTGACTACCATTACGAAGTTTCGTTTTGCTTTCCTTTTTATTGCACAACCCTTCGATAAGATCGTCCTAAGGCACTGGTAACGATGTTTCAAAACGGCATAAAAGGGTCGTTCATAATTGACAGTAGAATATCTGCAGGGCACCGTGCGCACTTCGCTCAGCCATTCCCCCGGAGAAGCGCGAATAGAAGGCAAACCCTTTTTCCCCTGCTGCGGTCGTTCCTTGTCCGGGAAAATTGGCAGTTTGTCAAATTGTGCCCGTCCAAGTATTGTTTGATTTGTTTTTCATTTTCATTTCACTGGGCAGCAACAACCCGGCTTCCTGATTGTGTCACGCCAGTGAAGGAACAAGGAACTTGGTTTCCCGATAGGGGACCCGCTAGTTAACATAGAAAAGCTCTCCTCTTCGTTGGCACGTAGTAAATGTTGTTCAAATTCATTCTTTCTTTACACACTGCCTTCTGACCAGAGGCTTAGTTTGTTGACAACGTTTTGTAAATTACACCAGGTTTCAAATTTACATTTCATCCCAACGTTGTGCCCCATTCGGGTGTACCACAAACGTGTCAATTTCGATACCCTTCGATGGTGGCAAAGCGGAAGATGGATACGCAGGGAGAATGGCATATCGGAAGCACCATCATGCAAGGAACGTCATTTTTCGCACGGTAGCTTATTTGTTAAAGCGACCCATTTAGTGTTGAATAATTCCAACCTCCATCGGTTTCATTCAAAGAGTGTCCCAGGTGTTGATGCAAGCTTGTGTGTGTTGTGGGCGTGTAGAGGAAAGCGGAGCCAAAAGCTCTAAAAACACAACAAATCACCATCGAAATAAGCTTTTTGACACATGCAAAAAGTCAACAAATATTCAATACAGCGATTATTGTTCAAAATCGCCTGTTCGTAATTTTTGTTTGAAAAAAAATTGCTCTGAAACGTTCTAAGAATAATTTCCAACGTTTGTTATTCTTCCAAAGCACTTTTAGACAATTTTCGTACTATTAAAAAGAACAAGTCCATCAAATTGATTGGCTATTAGCTCTTGAATTAAAAATATGAATCCTTTTGGACGCTGTGATACATAGATTCCTATTCGAAAATTGCTATTTCAGTTCGTACTTTGTTATTAAAATGGAAATCCATAAGAAATTAATGTTATGTTAATTCTAAAAAAATAAAAATATATCAGGGGAATAAATTAAAAAAAAAAGAAATGAATTATTCTAGCAGCGAATTTGCAGAATTTGAAATTATTTACATAATTAACATAATAAACAGGAAGTCAGTGCTGTGAAAATTTTTTTAAATTAACTTTGAAACTTCACTTGCGTTATTGTTTCTAGCTGAGTTAAGCGGTCAGTGCATATAAGAAAAATCCGCGATGAAATATGAATAATTTACATTTATTTAAACGAAATCGTAAATTTTAAATCTGAAATTTATTTCTCCTGATTTTTGATTTATCAAAAGTAGTATTTGAACTAATTAATAATTTGATAAATTGGTCACATTGTATAAATATATTAATATAAAAATTCACTCGATAACGATATAAAACTCTGTTTTCAAAACGTGAGAGGCGTTTTGCCCAAAATCCCCTACATACATTTATTTCGTTTGGGTACGAGATGATGAACGACTTTTGTCGGACGATGTTTGAAGAAAGGCCAATTAACGATACGCGTCTTTTCAATGCTGGTCTAAAATTAGCAATGCAAACTCAACCAGCCGTCTATTTCTAATGCCTTTTCTAGTTCGTTTCTCTCTGTTGTGTTGTGCTTTTTCTCAAAGCGCATTTATTCTATTCCGCACCTTTGTCAATGAAATTTTATTTTTTATTTGTTTTCTTATATTATTATATTTTATTACTTTGTTAGTAACATTTTCATCGATACGACGGATTTGATCATATTTTACATGCTTGATTTAGATATTTATGTTCATTTATTGCTTCATTTTGCCAATTTTTCATGCCGCCCATAATAAGCGAGCGGTATTGCATGGAAAAATCAATAGTCAGCGCAGACAGGGGACACGTTTTGTCATCAGCAACACTATCAGCATCATCATCATTGACACCGAATGCCTATCAACACCTTGGACACGTACGCGCGTACGAAACCGAGCATCGGTTTTGCATTTAATAAAAGTTCATTTCCACGCATTTGCACATCGAAACGATTTCCTTCGCCGTCTGCGTAGCCTCCGGGTTGCTCGAAAATCGAACAGTTTCCGTGTTCCACACGAGCGTCTGTGTGTGTGTGTGTTTAATCTCACACGAATGGAAATTTAATTCTGACGGTCGGAAAGTGAAAGTTTGCAGATACACCACCTTAGGAAAAGGATGTATAGAATGTGCTGAGAATTCGGATTTATCTGCCATGTGGTGCTTGAGATTTCTTGGCTCGTTCGAATCGACTTTGAGCTCTATCCAATTTCGTATGTGTTGTATTGAGCGTTGTAAGCCGATTGTAAGAAGAATATATTTCTTTATCTATTTCTTCGACGTTAATATATTCTTCATTAAAGGTATCTTCTGGTTGTTGGGCTTCTTCTGTTAAAATGATCATTTTCCCTTAAATGAACAACCGTCCGTCAACGTTTTAGGCAACGTGAGGATATTAGTACAACAGTGTACCATACAACCAGCCATGTTTCAATTTGCTCACGACACCGACACGATGATGACAGGCGCATGAAAGATAAGTGAAACGTGGAAAACATTATCGTAAGTGCTTCGACGAAATCGCTTAATGGCGCAAGATGGACGTGTTAATGAATTTAAGAAAAGTGATGCGTGGTAAAACTCGCGTGAATGCCTTCTGGCAGAAAATGTTCAACGACATCCTGCACACACACACACACATACGCTCACGAATGCACACGAATTGTGATTAATGGAATAATTAAATCTAGCAGATGGAAAATGAAGAGAGATTAATGATTTTTTAATCAGATTTACATCGTTTTCCAACTTTCACGATGGGTGGATCAATTTTTTGAATGCCGTTTTCATGGGGCTGTAGACCGACAGGGGAGCATTAGAATGCTTGAAATTTGTTTAAAATTAGTCCATAACATTCTGAGAATAGCAATACAAGATAAAAGAATGTCTTCTTATTTCAATATCATCAGATATAGAATATTGGATTATCCAATTACTGTTATTATCATATGGGGATCGATGTTAATTATTAATTAAGACATCAATCAACCTACGACCCACTGCAGTTATTCATAATGATCCTCTTCTTTGTGCAATCAAAACGTTCAATCTCTCGTCTCAACATTTAGATTTTAATATTTCCTTACCTTCCCATCTTATATACTTCTCCTAATAACTTTCCAACACTCCTCTATCTGTTATCATAATTTCCTGCGGTATTAGGTTAATGTAGGACAATTTAATTATAACTTAGGGTAACTTAGTTTTATCATAGGCAAACTTAGGTAAGATGGAGCAGCGCCGGTCTCATACGGCAAGACCGGGAATCGAATCCCACTCGGACCGTTCCCCCGTACCCTGGACTGACGGAAGCCAGAAATAGCAGAGAGAAGAAGAAGATGAAGAATTTTAAGTGAAACACATGAAATATGTACATGACAGTTAAAGCCTTTTGAATAACAATCATAATGGTATACTCTTCTCGTAAAGATCCTCTAGTGTTTAATAAATAGAATCAAAAACATTACATGATAATTGGAAGTCCCCACGAAAATAAACCTATCAAATATTAAGAGGAAAATTTATCATTTCAATTCTCAGGACGCTTCATTTCAGTCGTCGCTAACCTTCAACCGAAGGCAAACAGATTCGAAAATTGTTGCTCGTGTCAATTCTTCGATTATCAAATAAGTTATGTAACTTACATCAAGTTAGAAAACAAATCCTGTTCATTCAACATTAGAATTCCCTCGTGCGTGTTGTGTTCATTCTGTGGTTTCTAAAACATCATTCCCCGCAAAGTGTGTTGTACGGTGTAAAGAGCAAACATAAGTTCAACGTGCTATTTATTTAACCAGTTGTGCGTACGCAAACACAGCGATCGGTTTGCAGAAATTCTTTGAAAATGTAAACGAATCACTTCGCCGACTGTGCAAGCAGTCTTCAAGTACGTTATATTCAAATTCCGATGAAATGGTGAAGATTCATCAAGGTTAGAGTATTGAGTAAATGAGTATAATAACTGTTTTCCGTGAGTTGAATCAGATTAGAAAAGGGGCCGATTCTTTGACTCACATTGTCAAAACAATGTGACGATCCCTGGAGCAGTACCGCGGAATTACGGTAGAGGGCGCTTGCTGCAGGGTATATATACGGAGGATCGGACCCGAAGGGCCTTCTCTTTTTTCGGACACGGCAAATTATTAAGCGGCAATAAATTTGAACATCGTTACGTGAAGTAAAGTGTTAAAGTTTTGCCGTACGACCATCCGAAAATCGACACACATTCTAGCTACTCATTAGAATTCTAGATGAGTGAGTGAGTTGAAATGTTAAGGAAGTAGAAGTGAATTGAATCATAAAAAAAGGCCATGCTGAGTTTGAAGCATATATTTTATTTCAAGGATTCAACTCACTCACTTTTAATTAGATTTAATTTAATCCTAGGAATCAATTTAACATTTTCAGTAATATGTCATTGGGACAGAGGATTTCAAGACAGACAGAGGAAATAATGCTTTTTATCCATGAACTTGTGAATGGACTGCTACCACAGTACTTAGGAGAAATAGTTCATAGGGATTCACAGGTTCTTCAAAACTGCCCAACAGGCAGAGCAGATGAGCCCAGAATACCTCATTTTCCTTCGAATTTGACGTTAGAAACTCCTTCTTCTTTAATAAACATGCAGTATTATAGAAGGTTTGTGAGACATATCATCAATTTTAATAAAGTTCTTGAATTTTCCGACGCCGAATATCGTGCCAGCTACATTAAGCAAAAGGTAAAAAGAAATACGTTTGTTCCTGACTTCGATGCGCGTGTTGATGTAGTTAAATGTAGCTAAATTGAAAAAAATAACATAAGATACAACATTGACTTCAGACACGCGCTCCAGTATTTGAGGGCTGTGTCACACTCAAGCGATTTGATGGGTCACTACGATACTCATCTCTTGATATTTGGCCGTTGACATATACATTAAGTTCTCCTATTTTAGAGCGCTCAGGACTCTGGGCTCAGGTATTGGGATCCAAGAAATTGGTCAGTTCTGGTGCCAGCGCCGCCCTGGAGAGTAGTGAAGCAATATTATTTCACGATAATGGGAGCAATGGCTATACCACTAAAGGGCGTTAGAGAATTTAAGATATTGAACACGAACATGTATTTGAGGTAGAGTATTGAAGATTAAAATACCGTAAAGAGTAGGAACGGAAGGAAGGAAGTTCTTCTCAAACAAAGAGTGGAATTTCATAATTTTCCATCGAGTAAACAACTCAATGTTCGCGAATTGGAATATAGGTCAATACTGAATTCAAATTCTCATCGAAATTTCGATGTTTGTGTAAAAACTGTGATGAATAATTCTTATGCAATTCATCATAGGATGGATTGCGGAATTGTTTTTATTTGCTGTGTTAGGACACTTTCCCTGTAATAACAATATGAAATCGGAAAAATGTTTACTCTTGTTCACAATTCATAGCGATGGTAGAAGGTAGAGGACAAACCCATGCGACATTATTTTTTGCGATGATTTATTCAGTCAGCATATTCGCAAAGCATCTGATCGAATGTGGAATCGTGGCTAGTGCCAGAGTCGGGAGGCGTCAGAAAGTAAATAATGCTTCAGCAAGCACCTTTTTTCCATCGTATAGCACGGGGAAATATACTGAATTGCATCAAATGCCGAACGACAACCGTTCAATCCGTGTGAGCACACGTGCTGTCTTCTGCTCGCTGTGGTGTGCTGCGCGTCAAAGTGAGTCAGCGCACCGGTACGGGTTGGGTAGCATAAAATTGCATTCTGATCGGTGATGCGGCAAAGGGACGATGGTTCCCTTTGGTGGGAAATTGCAATTCATCAATCAAGCGTGGATAGGAACGCGGGAAAAAATCTAATCACCGTCTAGTGGTGGAATTGACTGTTTGTCAGCGGGGGAAGCAAGATGCAACGCTGGTACCCGGAATGAACACAATGTATGTGTGTGTGTGTTGAGAGCAAGTTAACGGAGGAGAATAAATCGATGTCACACTCGCCTGTGTTCCAACTACTTCCGGTGTCTGTGTTTCTGGTGCACGACTGCATCGGAACTATCGATAGTTTTCATTTCGTATGGGTGTTTGATAAAAGACAGAAAAAAAAACATGATATACAGTATGTACTATGGTGACAACAACACGCTGATTGAAAGGCTCCCTTGTTGAACGCCAGCGGAAAAGGCAGCTTAAAGTTATGCACCGAACACATATGGGTAGTGTTGTTGACTTGTCAGGGGGTTGGTGATTTACTGTTTGACCGCATTTGTGGTTGGTTTGGTCCGGTTTAGGGTTGTTTGTATGTTTGCTCCCGAACGGGAAAGCTCAGATGTATACGGCTTGTGTTACTGTTGAACTTTTCCACAGTTCGTGCCGGAGGTTCTTTTTAACCGGATATTCAATACTTTTCACAGGAGGACGCTGCAGATAAGCTCAACTCGTAGCTCAGCTTTCGGTGCATCAAATGTCACTACTGCAACTACTATTTATGCTTCATTTGAAGCATTTTTATTAAGTGTAACAGTCTATTAGAGTTCACGAATGTGCTAATGTTGGAATTCCTGGATATTTGCAAACAGAACTGAGGTAGATCTGGAATTATGCCCATGTTTTGGAACCTTTGCCAAATGAAATCGGCTTTATAAAAAACTGATACTTGGGACATCAGTGAGCACGTATCTCTTGGGGGGAATATGACGAAGAATGTCAGGAGTTTTACTCACTTATCCGGCGCTACAATCACTTCGAGGTTTTTTGCCTGTAGCAGAAGTCCTCTAAATCGTCCACAGTCGAGAGCTTTCGGCTGTAAGTCCAATATTTAAGCCTTTCTACATCGCTACACCTCAGTTTGGTGTTCAAAGCTAGCTCTGTGCATGTGGACGGCCTAAAAAGGCTTTAAGGTCTGGGTTGTTCGGTGCCATTCACATGACATAAACAACCCATCAGATTGTATTGAATTTTATACTTTGTAATATAGTAAGTTTCTCGTTACAACTTATCTTCTTTGGCCTAACAACCTACTCGGTCATGTCTGCCATTTCTGGCTTACTAGACTTATTGATACCACGTAGTTGGATAGTCAGTCCTCACTACGGGGGAACGGTCCAGATGGGATTTGAACCCCGGTCCTGCCGTATGAGACCGGCGCCGCTTATCTCCTCGGCCACCGGACCGCTCCCGTTACAACTTATAGAACTTGTTATTATACCGACTCTTTCATTGTCCCTTCATAGGACGGACACAAACATTCTATTGAGCATTTCCCTCTCGAATTTGGCCAAAAGAGTCTCGTCAGCTTTAAACAGTGTTTATGTTTCAGAGACGTATGTATGTGTGTACTGGGACTATCTTGGTTCTATAAAATGTCAGCTTCGACAGTTGCGACATATGTTTTGAATGAAGACGAATGTCAGTTTATAAAAGCACGAGCAGGCGAGATAAGATTCCACATCTATCGGTGCATAATTCAGTTCAACTTGAAACGCATCCAGAAATGGTTACAACGGTATCATTTGAATTCGAAAACTCCTAAACACGGGTAAGAGTATATTCAATATGAACATAAAAGGTTATTTTATAACCAAGGAATAAATTGTTTGGTAACAATCGATTAAATTAATATTGGATTATTTTTCCACAAATCAAGCGTCTTCCCGCTTCAAATCTTTTCTATTCTATTACTTGACATTTCGATGCCATTTCAAATTTACGATATATATATATTTGTAGAAACTTTTCTTTGATTGTTTTAATATATTCATAATATATAAAGTTATGAAAAAAATAACTATGAATTATGAATTGCCGTCCAAAATTCTAGTTTCTAAAAGAGTGGATCAATTTGTAAATTTATTCTCGAATTCGAATTCGCAAACACCCGGGGCCCGGGTTCGGGTGAATCCATTATTTCCGACGCTGTCATACAAAGGTTCACTTCTGGGCCGCGGTTGATTTCCTAGTTACGGCAGGATACGGTTTTCAGTTCCGAGCATCCGTTTCAGTTCCGTTCCGTCCCGTTGATCAAACGAAATCACGGCAACGGTATCAAATGTGGCTGTATCCTTCCCATCACTTTTCGCAGGCCTCTCGATGGGCTGCTGCTACTTTGAATCAATTTAAATTCCGGGTAGCGGATCCGGGATTGCACACATGCAGCACATGCGTGTGTGCGAGAGCGCTTTTCCGAACCAATTTGCCATAACCTTTTCTACCGTCAGCTTTCTGCCGGTATGCCGGAACCACTGTAGCGATTGGTACAATTGGGATAAAGTTTCATCGCTTTTCTAATGGAATAAAATTCAATTCATGAAAGCAATAGTAGTAGTAGTTAGTAGGTGTGTGTATGTGTCTGCAGTTGTGTTTGGTTCATTTGGCAACTTTTCAAAGTGGTGTTACCAGCTGTTTATGCATTAGTTTTATGTTATATAATGCAAATCATATCCAACTCCTGTCGATGACAGCGACACATAAGCGGCAAAACTGTTGAGGCTGATTATTGAAGTAACTCTTTAAAAGTTTTATTGTTTTGAAGTAGTGACTGACAGTTATCAATATATTTAAATCTTAATAATTAGAACAAATATTTATTAAAAAGTTTGCTAAATTATGGCTTATCGGTTTTTGTTGTTGAATCTTTAATGGAAACACTATATTATATATTATTCATCCATAATTAAATAATGAAAATTCATTATATCTTCTCAGTTCTGCTACGCTATACGAATTTATTAAGTCATAGAAATAGTTTATTTCAATTAAATCTACTCTAGAAAGGGTAGTCATTTGCATATTATCTACCAACCCTATCTCATTTTCTTCGTATTGCTAGCGTCCAACGAGAAATATGAAAAGCAGCTTCATCAACGAAAAGAGGTGGCTTTCAAAGAGGTGTCGATATCATCTTTCTCGTAAGAACAAAACAGTGAAAATTGTTAGAAACTCATCGTGTGTCCTGCCGTCGCTCGGAAAAAGGGGCACGGTAGTAGTGCGGTAGCTTATGTTTTATGTAAAATTGTCGCTTTCATTCACCACCACAGTCTGATGGTCCGTTCCTTTCGCTTTCGATTACTCGCTTTTCACAATGTGTCCACCGCCTACCTGCACGTATGCGCCGCTTCTGCCGGTTTCATGCTCCACACAAAAAGCCCCGGCTGTCTGTCGTACGCGTGCTCGTTCGGACAACGAAACTATTATTAGACTTTTGCTAAAGAACTGCCTAACGCTGCCTTTGCCTTTGCCCCCATTACGGTCTGTGTGGTGCACTACTCTGGGCATGTGTTTCCGGGTGTTTTTTGGGATGTACTTGGATGCTGTCGTAGAAGTATATTAGCATAAAACTTAGCTACTGGGTACGATAATGCGAAACTACTGAAGCATCTGTTAGGGGAATGGAGTGGTTTTTTGTATCTTCTTTATGCGAGAGCTGCTACAGGTGTAGAGCCAACTACTTCTGAAAGGCATATTATTAATAGTACATTTTTAATGCTTTCTTGTCCATTTTGTCCCATGTCCAGTAGCCCATCTGATGTCCTTTTGTTTTTGGAAGATGAGAATTTTAAAAATGGATACTTAAGTAGATTCGTAAAATGGTGCAAAAAATGAGCCTTAAATTTAAAGCATATAGCTTGAGCTTGAAAGGACCATAAAAAAGAATTTTAATAATTAAAAAAAATATTATAAAATGTTCAATAAAACATTGAAAGGAAGTAAATAATTAATACTGCATTAAGAGTTCCTGAAAATTTGCACAAATTAACTTTATAAAACCAAAATATGTTTTCTTGCCATCCTCGTTTGGCTGAACTCTATGTGGGAAAAATGTTGTACAAATGTGTACCATCCACTATAGCACTAAAGCTGCTGAAGGATAACGCATTTGACCTTCAAGATTCGCCCGAATCCGCCGCTTCCTGTCGTGATAAGGTGACAAATTGGAAAACGATAAGAATACAACGAAGCACAAAGTATCAATAGAACACACGGCCAGGGTTCTATCTTGATGGTGGAAGATTAAAGAAAACTGAGTGTGGCAAATTCGAGGGAAAGAAAAGCGACCGAGAACAGACAGCCAACCGACGACGACCCACCGGGGCTGTTAACGTCAGCAAACGAGCCAGTGTCAGACGTTCATTTCCTGCGTTTGCTGTGGCAGCACGTGAAACACGCCGGAAAATGGGAAAAAAAGAAAACATAAACCTTCGTACACGTTCGGTAAAAGTCTTTTTTCTCTGCCATTGGAGAAAAGTCGTAACACGAGACGGATTTTGTACACCTTCTTTCTAAGAATATGTCGCTTTCAACTTATTTTGTGTGCTCTGCATACTTAGCAAAAATAACACGAAAAAAGGGAGAAAAAGAAGGAAAATGTTGTAGAATATTCAGAAAATAAGACTGCACAGGACACGAATAAGTATAGCTTTATTATTCTCCACAAGTTTCTTATTTTAATATGCTTTTTTCTAATATTCAGTGCAAATAAGAATGGTTGTTTAATAAGGAGTAAATGAGATAAGTTTTAAATAAATAAAATATCTCATTAATAGTAGTTTTCCCATACTAACGCATGCGACCTGTTTGTAAAACGTTTTGAAAAGAAGAAGAAAAATATCCTCTTACATGGAAGATCAGTCTTAGTGTAACTCTGAGCCACTGGGAGGATTCTTTTTCACAGAACCCGTTTTCTTTCTGAGGTCTCTTTTATCAGAGAAATCTTTTTTCCACATTGCGATTTCTTTTCTCATCAAGGCATCGTTTCTTGCTGAGCAATCTTTTCTCACGAAGGCTTGTTTTCTCAGACATCTTTTCTCACAGAGGCAGCTTTGCTTATTAGAGATTGTTTTTCATTTTTCTCTTCTCACTACAGACTCTTTTCTCCTTGAGTCAGCTTTTCCCGCCAAGGCTTGTTTTCTTACCAACACATATTTTCTCATTAAGGACACTTTTTTCACTGAGCCCTCTTTTCACACTAAGGACTCTTTTCCTCTCGCTGATGTTTTTTTTTTCTCGTCGATTTGCTTTATTCTCACAGATGTCTTTTTCAGATCAAGGCCTTTTTTTCTCACGGAGGTCTCCTTTCCCATAAAAAATTGCCTGTAAATACCTCAAATCTCTAGAGGTCTAGACCTTCCCCACCACAGGATAGACAGTTCTGCGGACGAGGAAACGATCTGAAGGGGATTCGATATACGGTTTTACCGAATGCAGACCATTGCCGTTAAATTCTTTGACATTAAACCGATTCGCCCTTTAAGTATAGATAGAAAAATACTTGTATAGAAGAATAAAGAAACGTTTTGGTACGTCTCTCTTGGTGCGTTACATGCATAACAAAAAACAATATTTAAATATCTGTCCCACAAATTTTCATTTTATTTTTTATGTTCTACAATTTACTCAACAGTTTTTATAATGAATTAAAAGTCAATATGGATATTACATACATGTTTATGTCACTTTCAAGAATTATATCCCAAACATGTTAAAAAAATCTTTCATCCTTTTCAATCGATCATCCGAATGTGTTTGATCCTGCAATGTTCCATCAAATTATATAATTTGTGACATTACCATGATTGCGGCCTGCAGCCATATCATACCCGGCATCACAATTGTGTTTTGTTGGGGAAATGTGAAAAATTACTTATTTAACCTTCTCTTCTTATCCCACCCTCTCTTCATTATCAAAGTTGAGTCGCGCAAGTCGAAAAAGGCCGTATGGAGAAGTTTGCGTTCGTTTTGTTTCATTCGTCATCGAGAGATGGGTTGGGAGTAATCGTTGGAAAAGTTAACGACTTTACAAGCTATTCTTCGCCAAAGATCTATGCCCTTTGGACTAAAATTTGCTTCGCTTGATTGAAGATTTGCTAAGGAAAACTTTGAACTGTCCTTTTTTTTCTTTGGTTGGGTTCAGCGCGTTTAATTTTTACCGCTTGATGGATAGAAGCTAAAAGGAAAAGTTATTACCGTTTGGGTTGTAAAGTTTTGGGCAAGTACTAAACAGCAATCACTTGCACGATCGTTTCCATTTTGGTGAGAAGAATTGAATTTTTTTCTCAAAATCTTAGTACTAATGGAAGATGTTCTTATTCTGTTAATCTTAAAAATTTATGCAAATTAGTTATCCAGGATTTGTTGTTATTAATTATTAGATAGCGCTTTGCAAGTGTCTTGTGCTTAATATTATTGCAAAAGAGATATTAAATATTTGCAATTGGACGCATTTCTTTAATTGATTTAGAAATGAAGTAAATAGGTTGACGTATAATTCAGTAAAATACTACTCTTTCTTTTGATATTCCTTTTATTAGTCAACATAATGTACACGTTGTATCACCCTCAAAACATGGGTTAGAGCCGTACTCCGAAAAGACATACCGTAGATAGTAAACTAGTATTCAAGTACAACAAAGGTCACGCCATTCCTATCAAACTAATCAAATCGTTTGCTAAAAATTGTTTGCTTCGGTAGGAAAAAAAACTATGGTTCGTTTGCTTCACAGACATATACATACGCAAAACCCTTTCTTAATAAAATGTTTATCTGTGCGCAACATTGTTTCTTCTTCCGACTATTAATGATGTTTTGCACGGTCGTGCGTCTAGAGCACGCTCCATTTCCTTTTTACATCGCACGTTGTTGTTGTTCATCCGCTCGATCGATCATGAATTTTCTTTCCCCGGCTGAAAAGGGTGGTTCGAAATTGTGGGAAAAGTTTTTCTTCGCTTTGTTTTTTTTTCGTTGCTCTCTGCCAACGTGGGAAGGTCCGGAAATTGGTCGGCCGACTGAAGACACATATCGGTAAACATTTTATTTATTTTCGTACGACTGCTTTAGCCGGAAGATGATCAGTGCCATTGCTAGAAACTGGGCAATAAGTTTCCCCCCGAGGGGTTTCACTATCGTTCGATGGATGAACCATGAAACAATTTCCTATCCTTTGATGTAGCGCAGTATCGTTCGTACGTTGAAATATCGAGCGGCACGTAATGTGTTAAATGCTCTCCGATGCACTATCTAACTATAAAAATATCTTTTACACTTTTTAATGGAGGTCAAACGTACCATTTGCTGGTGGTATTGGACGTACAAGTTATGCAGTTGATGAAAGTGATAACAAACAAATGAATAGCTTCATTGGATTACAGCATCTCGCGTATTTGGAATAGTTATCCCTCCCTTACTCTCCATACGGATACACGAAAATGTGTGAAAATCCACATCCTCATCCTATGCAAATTCGTTTGCGAGATTTACGAGTTCATGCACTCGTGCAAATTATGTGCTTGTGTTTATCGAATTAAAAACACTATCCGACCGTATTTATGATCATGCTGCCGCATATGTAGCGTTTTAATTAACTTCTTCACTCCTTTCAACCCTTACAAACGCTCCATTCGGGAAGCTAGCATTATTTCCCATTGGCAGTGTGTCCCGCGTAATGTTGACTCGTAATAATTTTATATCCATCTAGGGCGGAAAGGATTCGGAGCGGAGATGTACACTTTTTTCTGTTGCCAGCTTCAGTTTTGCGGAAAGCAATCGATTTCTCATCAAGCCAGATCGTTGTTCGTATTTCGACAAACCCTAATTAATTCCAATTTGATGTGTCAAGCACAACAATTATCATTGCACAATCAATCGAAACCGGTTGTGAGCCAAAAAATCCCTTGGTACATTTGTTCTCAATTTTTGACTCATCATCATTGGATTTGTTTATTTTGGTAAATGATTATTTAATTCCCCCTTAGTGCAATTTTGAAACGATGTACTCCTTTATCAATTTTAATATAGGGGTCTATAATGAACTCTACTTGAAAATCTTGAATATTTGACTGGTTCTATCAAACATTCCAGCAGTTAAGCAGCTAGGCGTCAAATCACGTACAAATAAGCTGTTTTATGTTTGGTTTAAAGCCTATTATTTAAATTATTTTTTTAAATTAAGCACAGAGTCTCTGACATGACAGATCGGGACCAAAATGCCATCCGATCCGCTCTCCCATAGCAAAGACTGACGATTATGCTACATGGTAAAATATGTTTAATACGGCCTGTCAGTTTTATAATACAAAAAAATTAGAGTTAATTGATTGAAAACGTAAATCAACTAGGATTGAGTATAAATTTTTACATACAAATAGAAAATTTTGAATATTCGCTGCTTAGAAAGTTATCTTCTCCTTTAACTTTACTTTAACGCTCATGAAACTTACAAAAAATTTAAAAAGAGTGAAATAATCGAGAGCAAACGACAAGTGTAAAAATGCTCTAATATTTATCCAAGAGAATAATAAAACTTTCATTCATAGTTATTACCGAAGAAGATAAAAAGGTCAAACATATAACGACGGAGGTTGTGTAGTTATCGGATAATTAGCACAACTTTTCGTTTTTTGCTCTTTTGTCAACGCGGGAAAATATATTTCCGCCATGCTTTACTAACGGTTTTGCTTTTTCCTCTCTTTTCTTTCTCGATTGTGGTGTTTTCTACCAACCCGACAAATTTAATTTTCATCAACACCATCTGCTGCACATTTCCTCGACGCGGAAAAACTACGCACACACTGTGCCGATAAAACGATGATGCGCGCGGAACAGATTTTAAATATGGAAGACGACATGAACTGGTACCGGGCGGAGCTCGACGGCAAGGAAGGACTGATACCTAGCAATTACATAGAAATGAAAAATCACGAGTAAGTATTTGGTTTCGTTCCGAAGCGAACGAGTGTCCCTGTTGGGCGTGTGATGCTGATTGCTTTATTTGATTCTGTTTTGTTTTTGTCATCCGCTTTTGCAGCTGGTACTACGGGCGCATCACACGGGCGGACGCGGAAAAGCTGCTATCGAACAAACACGAGGGAGCCTTTCTGATACGGATCAGTGAATCGAGCCCCGGCGACTTTAGCCTGTCGGTCAAGTGTTCCGACGGTGTGCAACACTTCAAGGTGCTGCGCGATGCACAGGGCAAGTTCTTCCTCTGGGTGGTGAAGTTCAACTCACTGAACGAGCTGGTCGACTACCACCGTACCGCTAGTGTGTCTCGATCGCAGGACGTTAAACTGCGCGATATGGTGCCAGAAGAGGTAACTGCGCCCCGGGCGAATGGGGGAACGGAAGGGGATAATTTTATAATGTGCGCGAGATAGGGCATGGATCACTGGCGCTTATCTAGTATAGATTGGTAATTAGATAAAAAAAACGTTAAAACTATAACTTCAGTTCCAGTTCCGTACCAAGAAGGAGGTTGGTCCGTCATCATCAGACTTAAGACATTGCTTCCGTAATTTACTGTTGCGTCCCACTTACTAACACACATCCTGCAATAGCCATTCGAAGTGTCGTGCTTGTGTTTTGCATCATTCTAGACAGTTCTTGGCACAGGCTAACCTTTCAATGTCCTTTTACATCCCGTCCCCTTTTTAAGAAGGAAATGGCCGGCACATTCTAGTGCGCGCTCCGTGCTGGTAAAATGTTAATGGCGTAAATTTAATTTTATCACCACTCTCCTCGAGCCAATCAGGCGGACGCGTTCTTTTTATTGGATGTTTCTTTAGTCACTCCATTTGTGCCGTGCACGGCAACGGTAGGAGAAATGTAATAAAAATGTCCCTTTTCGCACCCGGGACACTCTGGCCTTAAATGGCCTCCTTTGAAGGATTGAATTACGCCCGGTAACGTTATGGTCACCGTCCGGTGTCCGTGTCTGTGTGCGCTAAGCAAAACCTGGTGGGAAGGAAAATAGTGAAAATGTGTTTGATAAGATAGTTGCACGCGAGAAAACTTTACTATCGAATTCTGGTAACTTCTCTACCAGCTATAAACGGGGTAATGCTTTCATGATCGTTTTTATCGTCCTTTGAGTTCGATTGCTGTTTGGGGGTTTAGATAGAAAAGTGTGCGCAATAAAAAACAGAAATCCAGTACGGTTTCGTTATCACGTTCTCACGATGCGTTTGTTTTTTGTTTTCCTTTTTAGATGTTGGTGCAGGCTTTGTACGACTTCGTAGCGCAAGAATCCGGCGAACTGGACTTCCGACGAGGGGACGTCATCACGGTGACGGATCGTTCCGATGAGCATTGGTGGAATGGCGAGATTGGCAACCGGAAAGGACTGTTTCCAGCAATATACGTAGCACCGTACCATTCATAAAACATAAGTATTTTACTCGCCTCCTGGCACACACCGTACATGCATACCCTCACAATACACATGCCAACCGCGGAAACATACACGAACATGGACAGCAAACAAACAACCAACCATTACAAACTGCGAATCACATCAGCGGGACGGTAGGACGAGCACGCAATCACACTTCCCCAAATACTACATCATCACCACCAAAAAAAAAGGAGCGTGCATACGGGCTCAGTTTTTTATAGTACAGTTTATACACGTTTGAAAGTAACCCAACCCCCAGTACATGCAGATTATTGAACAGTAAGAAGGTATTAGAATAACGAAAATGTCAACCAATCAATCCAGACCAGACCGCTTCCGGTGCGTGATATTGCCGTCGCGAACCAGATGTGTACGATCGCAGGGAATTGCAACAATTCGAATCTTTTCGTTCGGGGTCTCTCTATTTCTTCACCTACAAACACACACACACAATACCAGCATTATTTTCATCGAGGCTGATGTTCGGGAACGGAACTATCGCAAATGGAAACCCCTTTATAAATATTATATATTTTTTAAATGTGTAGAGGAAAATGTGCAAAGGAACTGGAACAGCAACGTAAACGAACGCAATAGCAAAACGTGCCAGGCAAATGAAGGAAGGAAAGTAAGACTCGAAACATGCGAATGAAAGTGTTATACGCTTGGGTTGGAAACCGGGCTAATATTGAACGTTAAAGTTAGACTAACGAATGGGAAGTGTTTTGGAAAGAGCTGATGAGTAAAAACAAAGGATGATAGAAGCACCTGCGTACCGCGTCTCGTAATATCAAACACAAATCAAAATGAGATCAAAAAGCGAATTCGAATATTTGTATGGAGTGGTCCTTTTGCTGTAATGCTTACGTTATTTAGTCTGATCCCCAATCTATACCGAAACCACAATCTCATTTAGATGCTTATGCCGTAGGGGAGACATTTTTAAATAATCTTACACAATTTATACTCCTTTTTAAAATGCATTTGTTTCGGTTTCGTTCTGCATCAACTTTGCTAGCTTGTATGTGTGTGTGTGTACATTAATATTTGTTTGATAGTAATACCAAACCATTTACTATTGGTCCCTTTTGATACACGTGGCAGTTTTAACACCGTTTCTTTATCAGTCCATCTTACATTTGTTTGCTGCTCGTAGCAAAATAATGAAGATTTTTCAATGGTTGGATTTGAATGTGATTTTTTGAAGCATCCTTTACCTGGTTTTAACTTTGGTAAAGATACAGTCAGCAGCGCGGTAGTAATCATAAATCAAAACCTACAGTAAGCTGTATTGCAGATAAAAAAGAACTTTTACAAAATCACCCGTGTACGCTCTGAGACACACCGTTTGCGCAATAAGTTCGTAAATGCGTATCGCGTGTGTATTGCCAAAATGAGACGATCGGATTTTTGAAACTTTAATTAAACTTAAAACAAACACAAAACCAACCCAATCCCTCTTACCATAGCGTACCCAGATTGGAGCAAAGGAAACGAAGAAAACGTACGCCCGCCCACTTCCTAGCGTTGGGGTAGCAGGGCGTGATGCTGTGACGGCTGCAGCACAGCGGAACGGAAAGAAACGCGAAAAGCTGGTGGAAGAAGGTGGAAGAATAAATGAATCCTCAAGTGAACCCATTTGTATAAAGGTTAAGCATAAACAAAATAGCGCATTTCTTCAAAACAAGTGACATAATAAAGTTGAAAGAAGAACTTAAAACAAAAGGAAACTTGCATAAAGAAACCGGGACGAAAAATGAAATCGCGTAAAACTGGGAAAAGAAAACAACAGATGCAACAGCAAATGAAGGTGAAAGTCGTACGTGTGGTGGGGGGTGTGTGTGTGTGTATGTGCGTATCTTCTCGGGAAGCGCGAGACCATATACTATCTAATTAGCGAGGCCACAAAATGAAACAACAACAAACGCTTGGAAGTAGGACGAAGGGACGAACGGACGGAGCGAGCACTAGCGGAGAAAAGTAGTAGTGAACATGGAAGAAAACAAAAAAAATATTAAGAGCAAACAAGAAACAAACTAATAATAACACCAGAGATATAAAAATATTCGAATGAGATGGTCCGGTCGGTGTGTGTTTCTCCCAATGTCACACGAGTTGTTAATCGATGGAGGTAAGTTTAACAGTAAATTGAATCTTTGCAGTATTTAAACCAACTAAGTGATACCGTATGAGTCTATTCAAAGCTTGGTTAATCTCGTAAGCCGGAAAAGTCCGGTGGTCGAGGAGATAGCGGTGCCGATTTTCATACTACAGGAGCCCGTGGATCGATTCCCACCCGGACCGTACACTTGGGTATATATTATAGTAAAGAGTCCCGCTTGTTCCACTCTAGAGAACATATTCTTTTGATGTGTTCCTTTCCATGACACCTACAATTTCTTTACAATTTAATAATTAATCTCCCTTTTAAAGTACGATTTAATGGTAAAGTAATTGCTGCCATCTAAGCTTTTATTGAATGAAAAGAGGAAAAAAACTAACAAAATTATTTCTAAAACCAAATTCACCGCGTTTACTGCTCGTTTATTTAAGCGAGCTACCATTAAACGCCATTGCGTCCGCTACCAGCCGTTGCCCACTCGGACGCTTTCCGCCGGAAGTTCTCCGCAATGTATCGCCAGTACTTGCTACGTATCTTGTCGTGCTGGTTGGCCATCGACTCGCACAAATCCTGCACCTTCTGATGAAACAGTTCGGCTTCAGCTTCGTTCCCTCCCGACTCGATCACATCAAAGTATTGCTCCTCGTAAAGATCCACCAAGAAGGCCAGCAAGTACGGTGACCGGATGCCGTCATTGTAAAGTGCTTCGCAAAACTCAACCACGCTGGGAAACTGAGCTAACTTGCCGGTGCCTTGCTGTAACAGCCCGCGAAGGAAGTTCCACGGGCTCTCGTTGTTCTTGATGAGACCGACCCGCGTAATGACGTAGTTGACCTCGCGCTCGAGCACCTCTGGTGTGAAGCCGCCATGTTTAAGCACAAAGAATCTCTCGTTCCATGCTGAATTATTGCGCATATCCTCCGATATTAGCCGGTCCACGTAATGCAGCTCGTCTTCGAATAGGCTTAAAGTAAACAGAAGGTAAGGTTCAATTATAACACCCTTATCATGTAAGTACACACGACACTAGTCTAGTCACGTAGCGCTCCAGCGCGCACTGTAGACAAACATAATTACGTGCAATGTAACGTACTTGTAATTTTTTATGACCCACTGCCGATGCTGCCAGGCATGATAGTTCTTCGCATCCATGTCCAGAATGTTTTCGGTCAGCGCCAGCTCGCTCGACGGATCATCCAACCATTCCACGATAACGCGACGATGGTGCCAAACTTGATAGTTTTTCGGATTGTCCGCAATAACCCGCCCGATGTAGGACAGCTCCTCGTATAGATCGGCATTGAGCGCTTTCAGAATGTCCCTGCGATACTGCCATACGGTATAGTTGGCGGCGTTAAGCTTTGCCGCGTCCTTCGTCAGCTCCAGAGCACGTTGGGACTTTTCCTGCCGAGAAATGACAGCTCGCAGATATCCAAATACATCGTTAACTGAAAAAAACACAAACAAATCATTAACAGCTTAGAATACAATCGTGTCCACGTGCAAGGACACAAAGATGCTGTTGAAAACTTACAGCGCTCACTGTACTGAATCATGACGACCGGATTCTCGCCATCGTCTTGTGGCAAAGGTTCAAGATCGGACCATTCCGGCCGGCACGAGTATAACACCCAATCATCGGAAAAATCCTCATCCGAACTGTTACCGTCTGCCATTGCGTGTTGATCAACTAGGAACGTGCGTTTGCTTCTAGATTTTAACAATGATACGATTGGAACCCGTATTTATTGCCGAAAACGGAGTGTATTTCTTTATGTTTTTTTTTCTAATTGTGCATGTTTTGCAATCCGTCACCAGATCAATGTCACGATATTTAGAGAATGGGATATGTGTTGATCGGTTGACAGTTGATTACCCATGTATAAAAACATTTTTCATGCTTTTGACTATATTTGAGATAATAGTACTCAATGAATCGGCAAGAGAATGTGTTTAAAATGTTAAACACTAAAATTTTAAATTAAATAAAGCAACTAAATACTGTTTGAATGTATTTTTATATGTTCCCGCAATGCTCAAAACGACTCTATAAATCTTGGGGAACTGTCTGTTTGACAGAAGTACGACACTCGTACAATGGAGGGGAAAATCGCGTGATGGATTGTGGTGTGAGTGCAAATCGCCAGAAGTCGTACGTAAAAACCGTTTCATAGCTCGCCGTATCGAGCTGTGTTGGAATCGCGCGATTATTGTTTCTAGAGGTGCGAATATTGGCGGTGTACCGTTTTCCTTTGTCCCGTGGCACTGCTACCAGTCGGAATAGAATAAAGTGCCTGCCGGAAGGTTGACCTGGTGGTCCTGCTGCGTGCGTGATACTTTCTCCCGTCATCGGTTTCGGTGCTGCTGACGGGGAGCAGTGCGTTTTTTGGGTTTAAAGGAAGCACGAAGCTGGCCTTTGCTCCCTTCACATCCCGTTTGGATGATTCACGGTCACGGGTGAAGAAAATATTTCCCCGCTCCTGGTAGCTACTCTACAAAGTGATGCTGTACCATCGGGCAGTATAGTGCGGAAAAGTGTTTGGTTCCGGGAAGATTTTCAGCGGAAGGTGGCAAAGCGCGACACGTTGTCATCATTGGCAGGCAGATTGTATGTCCGTGCCGAGCTTGCGATGGTGGTGTAGAAGAAATCGGTGTAAAGTGTAGTGAGAAAATTCATGTGAATTTTTTTCCGCTTCCTGTTCCGTGCGTGGTGTACCCAAGGGTGAAGTGAAACCATCCACAGTCAACAACTGTCAGTTGGCGTATTGTTTTCCGTTTTTTTTTTTCACTGCGAATCTGCCGACAGCGAATAGTCTGTATAGTACAGGTCATCAAAGGAACATACGAACCCTCAGCGATGTATTTCTACAAGCAAAAGTTGCTGCATGCGGCGCAGCTCAAGAAACTCTACGACCACAAATATTCCTGCACCAATGTCAGCCTAATGGATCCGTTTCTGCAACCCTGGTGGTGCTGGCTCGTGTCAAAGGTGCCACTATGGTTAGCGCCAAATCTCATCACGATCGTCGGGCTGCTGATCAACATCGCCACTACGCTGGTTCTGATATAGTAAGTAACCTGACCACATTGCGAACAGTGGATTCAATTTAAACTTTTTTTTCTATTTTGTCCTTGACGGTAAGGGCCAATCTTCGCCCATCTTTGTATCGAAGCGAGTAGACGACAGGGCAAATAGCATGGGGTCGGTTTCGGCTAGCGGCGTAGTGGCAATTATGTAATTTCGCAAAGTATATCATCGTCAGATAAAACGAGAAGAAACAGGCCGGGGCGAGTCTGGTACTGCAACGGGAATAGCAGACGAAAATGAAACGAAACGTAGCGAGGAACACTTGGCGAACTGCCGTAGTATACCTTCTTCGCCGCAAGGAACGCACTTGGGAGGGTTGTTTTAGCATCGTCATGGTTCAACAGGGATGGACTTATTATTTGCCTTTTTCCGTTTCTTCCATCAACTGTGCAATTCAATATTTGCTTTCCCTTGCCTAGTCGGCTAACAGCGAGCTTGATAAGTAAACAACAACGTGAACAATTACTTCCGTAAGTAGTTCTGTTGCACCAAATAGGCCTGCACTTATCCGTTCGGGGGATATGGCAACGAGACGCATTGCAACTGTAGAATGGTGTGGTTGCATTCGTTGATTTTCGTTACAGGAAAGAATTTCATTTCGATCCATCTGTACGCTGTTGCGTGCCGTGCGTTTCCAAGGAAACGAAACGGTTACTATTTTTTGTTGTTGTTGTACCAAAAATTCCACACCGAAAGCAACGAAACACGCGTTCGTTTTTGCACCCATTTTTTCTCTCTCTCCTTATCGTTTTTTGGTGAAATGAAAAGTACGCGCAAGCAACAAGCACCAAATGAACCACCAGGGGAAAGTTGAGTGTACAACACTCGGTAGAGATTGAATTGTGTCGAAATTAGATGTGTTTGGGAATAGTTGATTGATGCGGAAGTTCAGGTAGATAACAAATGTTTATTTTGCGGAATGTTGCGAATATTGCGGAAGAAGGAAAATAATCATTTGACGCATTTGGCTAGGGACGTTTATGCTCCATGCTGTTGTTTTATTGTGATACACGTTGTTATCCAACTTGGATAATTGTTGTAATTGCTGCAAATTGTTTCTATATTACAAGGAACATTGTTTTATATTAAAAACATTGAATCAATAATCGAGATCAAGTACGATATTGAATTTGTAATCTAATTTAAATAAGAAAAGCTAATACTTATCAATTGTTTATTAATATATCTTCTAAAGCTACTACCATGCTGTCGGAGAATACACTTTATGTGTATGTGTGATCAGTCGATCACGATTTTGTTTGGTTCAACCACTTGTATTGGAGGTATTTCCTTATGTACATGATGATTGTATTGAGACATACGATATGTTTTTCTTTATATTATACTAAACGATCATACAGTGGCTCTCGAATGATTAATAACTTTGAACTCTTTCTGTGTCATTTTAGCTTCAGCCCAACCGGACGCGATGAACCACCCAGATGGGCTTCGGCATGTTGTGGTATCGGGCTTTTCATCTACCAAAGCCTGGATGCGATCGATGGAAAGCAGGCACGCAGGACTAATTCGTCCTCGCCGCTGGGTGAACTGTTCGATCACGGCTGTGACTCCATATCGACCGTTTTCGTCGCCCTGTCGGCGTGTATCTCCGTCCAGCTTGGTTACTACCCGCGGTGGATGTTTTTCCAGTGCTTCTGTGCCATGACGCTGTTTTACTGTGCCCACTGGCAGACGTACGTGTCCGGTACGTTGCGTTTCGGGCGTATCGACGTGACCGAAGCACAGTGTACGATCATCGGCATTCACATGATATCGGCCGTATTCGGTCCCTCGATCTGGATGACGAAGGTAAGCGATGGTAGCTAGGAGGCGCGATCGCTGACAGTTTAACTCTTCATTTCAGCATCGAAACGATCGGATTACGATACGACGGTTCCTTGATCCATCGCTAAGCTGTAAGGAAATTTCTCAACGTTGGTCCGCAACGGCACACACTGAAGGTGGCCATGATCTCACCGTTGATTGATTGGGCCTTGACTCTCGCCACAGACGAGATAGTGGCGAAGTTGGGGGTGATGTGATAGCACAAATTGTACCTACACTTTATTAGCGACAATTGCTACCGGGTCTACAAATCCAACCGGGGACAACGGTTGCGTTTTTGCGAACGAAATTTAAGATCAACACAACTCCGTTCGAACTTCATGGCTTGTCGATTTTGATCCGTTTGGGCGAAACGGGCAATGCTGTCCAATTACAATGGGAGATTGGTACAGTTTCGATTGCATTGTAATGAAGCGGATGAATACAATTTTTTTTGTTTTGTTCTCACATTATGCAAATGGATAGCAACCTGTGTTGAAAGTGCTACGAGAGTTCCATAATCATCCCCTATTTCGCTCTATTCCTCTTACTCGCTCTCTCTCTCTCTTGCTGTTGCTCTAGATATTGCGCGTCTGAGCACATGGCGTGATAATGTTTTTTTGTGTGTTATTTTTCAAACACGTATTAGTGTTGGTTGATTTGAAGTATGGAGGAATGGACCTCAACAATCTTTTCGCGTGTAGTCGACGCATCATATCACGCCGTACGTGTTCAAAGTACAACCTACGCCGGACAGTAACTCCCTACCAGTGTACATACGCACGTACACACAGATCAAACATACGCTAAGGGGGTTTCTTTTACCTGTCTTAATGTTGTTGGGTGCGTTTTCATAAACCTGTAGGCTGGGCTTCCGTTTGGGGAGGGTTTTTTTTTTCGGGGGTTATCATTCGTTCGGAATGGTCCGATGGCGCTTGTCGATAATGCAATATGATAAGGAAGTACGTATGCAATGGCATTAGTTACAGATATGGTTCAACTCTTCTGCAGAGGAGTGGTTCGATTCAGTGATCAACTTGTACGCGTAAATGCTCTGCCCGTACAACCATGCTTATTTATGTCCAACGAACCGTGCTGGATTGGGGTTGTGCGTTGTCGTTCTTATCAGCGCATGATTTTCTTTCCGCTTTCTTCCCCCCAGCTTTCCGTGTAATGAAAGATGTCAATCAGTACAATTGTTTCGTTCTATAATAGCTAAGATAATGATCATAATTTGGGGTTTTATTTTGCTTCTTGGTGTACCATGATTTGCAAATATTTTGTGTAATACTTTGCAATCTATAGAATATTTTAATTATTAAACATTTGAAAACCAACAATGTATGTGTATTACACAGCTACCTGGAAGCTGTTCTAGAGCGTGCGCCAAACTGACTTTCTGGACAAAGGCAAATTAATTAACAAACAGTCCCTCAGTTTTTTATAACAGGAAACTAATATTGCATTCCCAACACTCAGTTCCAAGGCGTTGAAAAAGAAACAATTCAATGTGTAGTTTATAGAGATTTATGATATTATGTGATTAATACAGTTTGTTACCATCGATTGTCACCCTTGCAAACGTCCTAAATAATCACTATATTCATCTCTTATTATTGGAAATTGTTTGTCAAAACAAAATCATAAAACTCAACGTGAATCTTAACTTTCCCTCATTTTCATAAAAATGAGAATGTGAACTTAAAAAAATAATAAAAACCATATGTGTTTCCATGTTTTTCGATGTTCAATTTCTATGTGTGTCGATATGAAATTTTAAAAATGAGTTGTATTCCTATTAATAATGTTTGATGTGTAGCTCCTAAAGCTCTCAAGCATTTTAATTTATTCCATTCGAAAAGTAATTATATAGAGTCACGATACTCGAGTTATGAAGGACTGGACATTTCAAATGCAATGGATATTTTTCCTATCAGTTTCTAAAACAATAACAAATATCTTGATTGTAATAATACATTTTGATGTGGTTGTTATGTGATGCGTTGAAACATTCTCTAGATACAGCAAGGAGGATGGAAAAAGATCCTAAATGTTAATTTGTACAGGCCAATATGTACAATTAAACATTTATGGGCAAGATTGTACAATTTCAAATCTAATCATTATTCAGGGATTAAAAATTGTTGTTTCCGGAACGCATTGAATGCGTATTGGCTTTACCCAAGACTTCCCAAGGATCTGAGTTCCAACTAAATTCGATCGCACGACTTTTATATTGTTAAGCCGAACGCTTAGCACAATGCTAAAACACCATTATCTATTTCACACGTATCCACACATATTTAAGGCAGCACTTGAAACGTGCACCCCACAAATGATTTCTTATCGACACAACTGGACTATGGCATCTTCATAAACCCCTCATCTGTTCGTAACGATTGAATGATAATAAACTTCCCTCTATATTTTTTAACAATTTCTTTCCAAAACGCCTTTCGCAAAACACCTTCGTCACACCTGTCGGTTCCCTTTTGTCGAACGAACCGAATGAATTCCCCTGAACACACGCCACGTGTGTAGATCTTCGGACAGTTCGAACTGTGGAGCACGATGGCGATCATGACCATCCTGTGCGGTGGTTGGTCACTGTTGGAGTTCTTCTCGGTGATCCGGGCCGGCGGTGTCGGTAAAAACGGATCTACGGTCGCCGTAAGTTCTAATTCTCCGCCATTACAATCCTCTTCTGTCAGTTTTCCCTCGATACTTTATCCCACTCTACCAAACATCCCGTCCAAGATTATCAGTGCAAAATGATGCTCTTTTACGACATTATTTGTCTCGCAGACCTTTTCCTTCCATTGAACAGCGTATAATTGTGCACTAAAGTGTTTTTTCTTCAAGTGTTTAACATCTTTTTCTGTTACATTCACCGACAAAAAAGAAAACAGACCAGTCAAATGCCAAAATGCCAGTTTTCATGACGTACAGTAAATTTAAAATCAACTTAATAACAGTTTCAGCGCCTGATCCTTAGCATGTTCGTTACATGCGTGTTTTTGGTTGTGTTTTGTTTTACGTCTACCAAGCATGACCCTTGCCAGGGAGGACTTGCTGCATGTTTCGAACCTGTAACTGTTTTTGTGTCGTTCACTGTCGTTGCTGTTGTCGTTTTGTGGGGAAAATCGATTCACATTCACACGGCGGCATGTATGGGATGATGGGGTGATCGATTGTGGATTGGCTGCATGCCTTTTTGCATTGTTTTTATGCTCCGTGGTTTGTTGTCTTATATGTTTTCTCGTGCGCCTGCCGGTTACGATGCCCTGTGATTAAGCTCTGTTGTGATAACTCCATATTTCTGTTTTATCGTATCTTTTATATGTTTTTCTTTTTTAATTTTTCAGTGTTTTCTAATCCTATACCATCCTGAATGTGTTGCCCCTTTAACGCTTCTATTTCGTTCTTTTTCTCCCTCTTTCTCTTGTTTGCTGTTTTCTGTTTTTTTTGTGCGTCGTTTTTTGCCCCGTGTTCTTTGATCCTGCTGCTCGTTGATAGATACCGATCGTCGGTGGCAGCTGGAACCATACCGTGTGTGCAATATTTACGTACGGATTTATCCAAATGTTCGTCACCTTCTGCCAGAGTTTTCGCGCCGGTGGCGTAGGCAAAAACGGGTCCACCGTTGCTGTAAGCATCTTTTGATGTGTTTTATCCACAAAAGCCAAAATCTCTTCTGCATCCCATGTATCCTGTGCTCTACTTTCTCTCTTAGCTGATCATTTATTAAACTGTAATACTGTTACAAATCATCATTTGTACTCACATCATTGTTCTAACACGAATGTACTAATGCGGGCGGCAACTCTACTTAACGCGGAACACGATGCGGATGTATAGGTGTAAACCTACCAAGCAATACCAATACACGGTACACGATAGGGTTTGGTAAATGGTTATAGGTTGCTATTTTTGCTGGTTTGCCATGAAGAAGCTTAAAATACTTAATTGAAAACGTTAGTGAATGTTTTCTCTCATCATACAAATATACAGCGCGGCGTTGGTCTAACGTCCTTTGATTTACTTCGTTCGTTTATTGTTTCGTGCCGTGATTGGTGAACATCTTTACTGAATTAAATGCACAACTCTTGTTTTCTTTTTACCAATAACATTCTAGGGGCGTTATTCTCGTTTTACTTCTTCAATATTACTGACTTACATACTTATCAAGCTGGTTTTTTCTTTTTATCTCATTTTTCCAATTTTCTTGTTTTTTCTTCTTATTTCTTTTCTCTTCCCTTTTACTTGCTGCTTTCGTTCTCCTTCCACTTATCTTGTATCGCGTTAAACTCGGTCTTCTGATATCGTTTTTACTTGGCTGCCGTTTGGTTTTGGTTTACAATTTTAACCAACTCTTCAACATAACAAAAAAAACGGTTTAATACTTAACCACCCATGGTACTACCGCACTACCTTAACTTCAACCACGTGGCCAACTCAACTACATGGTCCAACAACGATCGCCCAACGCTCTCTCTCTCTCTCACACACACACAAACAGCTTCCATTGATGGGGGGCATCGACGTAAAGACGATCCCACTCTACTTTGCCGTGTTTGTGTTCGGGCTGCTCGCGTATCAGAACTCGGCCGTTATCTTTACCGGTGGCGTGGGCAAGAATGGATCAACTGTCGCTGTAAGGCCACTAATCTATGTGTGTGTGTGTTTGTGGTGTGCTTAACATGTGTGTAACGTGTTTATGTATGCGCCTGAGTGTGTTGCGTTAGATTGGTCCTTTGACATAACACTAACATTCTGTTACATGTGTTAAGCAATTAAGTGTTCGTTTTTCTGTCCCATTATTATCGTACGCTAGTGTTTTTGTCGAGTGGAAGTAGGATGTCCCCGTGCTTGATTTGATTGTGTACCGATAGTTTGCTAATTGTAGGGTTTTGGTCACGTCAGAAAATATTGTCAGCAAAGCTTCTTTTTTTTCTCAAAATGGTCGTTACCTTTATTCATTTATGTTCCTTAAATTATTTTTCTTATGCTCGGATAAATATTCCCACACACTAGGTATTTTCTTTATAATCAAATAGAATGACCAGGCTACACTAGGTATGCTATTAGTAAGAAAAGGATTTGACTTGTTGGATTAATGAATACAATATGTTTCTACTGGTTTTTATAGTTCCAACGATGATATGCTATGAAACATTAATTATACAGAAGAAATTTTAAGAATTTTTATTTAAAAATTCTGTCAAGTTTTTACTTTTTTCTAATGCTTTGATTAGAATCAGACACTTTTGTCTAGAATGCAAAATGTTAGTAAATTTTTGTATTTTCTTCATGTATAAGAGTCGCTTTTTAGATCCAGTTGTGATTTTTTGTTTGTGTTACAGGAAAGAATTTATAAATAATCAACAACTATAATATGGAAAAATGTCGAAAAATAAGAATCGTCCTTTCTGTCCTGCAATTTGCAAAATAATATTGTAATGATGTCCAAAGGACAGAAAATGATATCATTTTTAAGCAGAGTGATTCCACTTAGAACGATGAAGATCTGCTTAGTATTTCTGAGGAGAATGATGTACATTATCATGATTTCTTTGATGAATATAGTTATTTATTACTGGAATACTTTTTTTTCTAAAATTTATAGTTTTAAGGGATCTCCTATACACGAAGGCCTCTTATACACGGAAAAATACAGTAATTAGAGAATCCTGGAGTTAGATAAAGCTGTGCACGTTGCTATAGTTGTTACGACAAATATTATTTGTCTGACCTGAAACAAAGTTTTAAATTCGATGTATGTCTCATTCCCATCTTCTGTGTTATGTGATCAAATAGATTATTGTAGGGAGATTTTTTCTGATATTAGTGTGTAATTGTTTGTTTTTATTTCATTTTTGCAAAATTATTAAAAAATCACTTCTGCCACTTCCTGTTACTTAGTACACAACATTAGATTAAAAACTTTATACGTACGAACACTACCCTTCGGTAACGTTTGGTAACGAAAGGTTAAGTTAATCATTCAATTTCCCTAAAGTAAATCAATTATATTTTGACCTCTCTCAATCAAGAAGTTGATCGATGATGGTACGGAGTGATATACAAAACGAAAGATGCAGGGTTTCTCTCCCTCTCTCGCTTAAATGGCCATAACAAAATTGCCGACAACAAACCTTTCTTTCGCCTTTACTCTTGCTGTGATGAATTGCGTTAATAATTGCTTACATTTTTAAGAACAATTTAATTATTGCTTACGTTTTGGCAAGTTTGTGTGTTGTAAAGCTGGTTGTAGCATTTGGTTCGATCGCTATACAAATTTATATAAAAAAGCTGAAACTAAAAACACAAAAACACACGACATGGTTCGGTAAACAGACTCATAAATTTACAAAATGGACAGTTTAACAACAGCTAACAAAATTTTAAACAAAACAATCAAATGGTCTGAATTAATTCAACTGACACGGTTACAAAGGATCGGCGTTGTTAAAGCTGAAGAGCAAAACAAAAGTTTTTTTTAACCAAAAAAGGCATTAATTTTGGATACACTATTTTCCCCTTTTCCTATCCCTATTTAAATATTTATGAAACAATTCCTAACCCCTGACATATACTCACCCGCTGTACAATTGGCATATTGAAAATGATCATCAGCTCATATTAGTTCGGAATTAAATTATTTGTTTGTTTAGCAGTAAAGCAAAGCAACAAGAAACCGCGATATAAATATATCATTTTTTTTAATATAAATTAGTGATTTTAATAATCCACTCAATAAATCACCTAATTCACTCGATGGTGTAAATAACATTTTGCTTCTGTGGTTTTGATTGTGTTCCGCTATTAGTTTATCGTTAAAAAAGTAACTTTTCACTTTACACCATTTTCAAATGTATTTTTAGTTGTATTTTGTTGTCGTTGTTGTTACTGCTAGAACACATTACAATCACACATATTCGCGTTATAATGATCTATTCGCTTCATCCATTTAATAAACAAGAAAAATATTATAACTAAACAACGTTCATCCCGTTTCCTCTACCTTGCAATGCTTGCTAATTCCATAAACCACACATACACAAGTGCGCACCTCTCCATTACTCGTGCGCGTGTTTTTGGACGTGTGGTGTACTTTCCCCGTTCCCCGAAAAAATCCCTTTACGGCTTTGATGGAGCAAGTACTAATCGAGTATTTTTTTATTCTACTTTGCATCGCCTTATGCATCGCCCACCACAATGTTCCCTTCCTTGGGTCCCCTGGTACTGCTGGTATCACCTTTAACGTTTGGGAATTTTTTTTCCGCACCGTTGGCGTGCCTGCCATACCCAAACAAACCGAAACCATACTAAATCTGCAACTTTAGGGCACGAGCGTGCTGTCACCGATCATCCCGTTCCTGTTCGTCGTGGTACCGGCGTACGTGATCTCGCAGAAGTCTACTGATCAGATATACGAAAACCATCCCGCCCTGTACATAATGGCGTTCGGGATGATTACGGCCAAGGTGACGAACCGGTTGGTGGTAAGTGTAATGGACATTGGTTATGTATTCGGTAAATTAATGGCGCGCTTTAATATCCGTTTTAGGTCGCCCACATGACCAAGAGCGAAATGGAGTACCTCGACTGGGGACTAATCGGACCGTTGTGTCTGTTCCTGAATCAGTACTTCAACAGCTTCCTGCCGGAATACTACGTACTGTGGTTCTGTTTGCTCTGGTGCACTATCGATCTGATACGATACTGTGGCCAGGTGAGTGGATATTCTCAGGGTCGCCTCCCAATCTGGAAAACCGGGAAAACTGGGCATTTCGCCTAAAAAACCGGGATTTTTTGTCATATTACCTTTTTATATAATCTATTTCATTATCTTCAATCCTCTCTCCTTACATTGGGGTCCTTCAAATACACTACATTGATTTGTATGTATTGTACAAGCTTCATCATATAATGTAACTTCTGAATCACTCGGTGGAATGTTGCAAATGGATAATGGAACATTGCAAACCTGTTGTGGAACGTTGCAGTCATATAGTGGAATATTGCATACAGTCAGGGGAAATTTGCAACTCGTCTGTGGAATTGGAAGGCCAGCTGGAGAAATCTGTGGAGCGCCTGGTTCACTCTTAATTACCAACAAATAACTAAAAAAAATTTCACTACTACCTTTAGTTGACGAAAAATACCCTTTTGTTACTGGTTCGAATGTTTACATTTGAGCCGGCGTCGTGGTGGCGTTTTGGCAGGTCTAGAGCCGAGTTGCAAATGTCGCCTGTCTGTATGCAATTTTCCACTAAATGATTGCCACTATTCATTCGCAACTATCCACCGAGTAGTTCAGAAGTTCCATTATATGATCCGAAACCCTGTATTGTATTAGAATTGAAGAGAAGATAGCCTGGATAAATTAGGAAAATACCGGGATTTTGAAATCCTGATTCGGGTGTCAACCTTGTACAACAAACGCCAATTTTTTCATGTTGTCCGAATGTTTTATCAAATGCTTTTCTTTTCGTTTTAGGTGTGCCTGGAAATTTGTGACTATTTGAAGATTGAACTCTTCCGCATACCCTACCCACCAAAGCCTGTTATGACATCACAAGGTACGAACCCTCCACACCATCACCACCACCAACATCACCACAACCATCACAGTCACGATAACAAGAACGGTACGCATAGTTTAGCCAATAACAACCTGCAACACCAGCAGCAGCAACAGCAGTCAGTGACGCCGGCCGCGATCAACAGAAAGCAAACGCGAGCAAGCAGCAGGAAGCAAAATTCCTCTCTGCACCAGTGAGCACGAGAGTCACACTCTTAGGCTCTGTCGCACTGATGGGATTTTTACGTGTTTTGGGGGTACTATAGCATCAGCGTTTTAGGACGAGTAGGGTAGACAAGAAAAAAGGAAGAACCGTGGTAATGATAAGGCAAAACAATAAGCTTTATTGAACACTGTTAAACTCGCAACAAGCGATCACAAGGATGTAAGGTTAACGACATTCACACAATACACACATACGGGAAGCCGTACAATGTCAACCACCTGTTGGCGTGACGATGCTCTATAGTAGCCTATCTGTAAGAAAACATTTTCTTAGTGGGCAGAGTAAATTGTACCAACCATTGATGGGATGGTATTGAAAGTGCATAGCGAATTAAAGCTCTGCTGTTGGAGTATATCCACCGTGACTGTCCTCTATTAATGTGTTGGTGTTGTGTGCGATGTATGATGATGCGTTTTCTATTTGCTCCTCCACTAGCGACTATATATCTCCCAGGCTCAATATCTTCCGTTCGTGCTAGCTTTCATGATGGTTGTATGTTCGGTTCTAACGTTTAGGTTGTTATTGTTTGTGCTATGTGTTTCGTTTTCCTTTTTCTTTTACGTGTTATGTTAATATCTTGTTTTCTCGTGCGTACCAGCATATGGTTTTGCTCACACTTTAATATCTGTAATGTCTGACTGTGGATGAAACACTAAAACGTGCACACCAGCCTAAATAAGCGATCGCGAAGACAGAAAGAAAAAAGTGCAGACTCTAGAGGCTTATTTAAGGGGTCTACCAACGGCGAAGACCATGCCGTAACATTGTACAGGGTCGTTAATTGTAGCAGAAAAAAAAAACATGGCGTTAAACATCAGATGTCCATAAAAAGTCTTATGCGTCACCACTTTGCGATGCTTTCTAAATTAACGTGTAATGTGCACGTGATGGTTCTTTTTATAGCGATAATCTTTTTAAAGTGCCGCAAGATCGAGTAGCGAGGGAGAGTTTTTTTATCGAACGATCGTTTCGTGATCCTCGCGAAAGTTGGAATAAAGGGAATGATACAATTTTCAATTCGTAACAGGTTGTGTGCAACATTGTAAAATTATCCATGCCAGTAGATTTGAGTAGAAGAAACATGTTGTATAAAAAAAAGGCAGAACAAAGTTAGATCGCGTGCTTATTGGGGAAGGGTAGTTGCGGTAGCAAGATATGTACGCGTTGTGCGTGTAAACAATGCAATGAAACCGTGTGTGATCGTTCAATCATTTCGTTTGTTACATATCCTAGCCCCGTGCTTGGTTTAACAATCCCCAAAGATTAGCAAACGGGTAGCGTAGTGATGTAGCGTGCACCAGAACAAACGCCAAATAGGAAAAAGAAACAGGATATTAAAACAAAAAAGCTGCGTGGAAAATATAATGGTAGGAAAAAAAACAATAGTTGAAAAATAATTGTTTCACTACAATTAACGGTGGCTCCCGTTTTCCTCCCGAGAAGCGAGTGGAGAAGATCTTTTGCGTGTGTATGTATGTGTGTGTTTTTTTCAGAGAGAAAATGTTCGTCCTCTGTTTTGTGTAAACATTAATCAACGCCTTTACCGTTGTTGTACCATAATATCCCTCCATGTGAGAACGTCACATAACGAAGTGCGCATACATGTTACCGACTTTGCTAACGTTAGCTAAAGCAAAACAAAAAACCGCCAAAGGTTAGTAACCAAGTACCGAAAATCAAGTTCTTTCTCCCTTATCCAATGTGTGTGTGTGTGTGTGTTTTGTGTGTTTTTAATATTATACTCCGTTTGCGACCTCGAATGTTTCCCTGAAGCTGTCTGTTTTGTTTTGGAAGGGAGGGTTTTTAATTGTGTTATTACTTTGTTTATACTTAACGATCCATCACGTTATAGAGTGAATGCGATAAGCACACATCCTGCATAGAACAATCCTTTTCTAAAGACATAACCAAATTTTTCCCCGATTTGATTACTTGTAAGGAAATTATTATAACGTTTGTTTACTATTAGGTTTTTAGCACAATTCGTGGCGCTGGTAGTTGTAAGCTATAGATTAATGTCGTGATAAGCAGATTAGATTGACGAGCGATTGTTGTTATTAGGTCGTGCAATCTTATTATTTAGAGACGTGCATGGACAATTTCCATTTCTTGCGTTGTCGAACAGCCAAAATTTCGACCTTACGACCTTTCCTTTAAGTCACCAGTCTTCAAAACAGAAGAACCGTGGTTCAAAACCCATCTGGACCATTCCTTCGTAGTGAGAACTGACTATCCAACTACGTGGTAGTAATAAGTCTAGTAAGTCATTATATGGCCGGCATATGGTCTTACAGGTGGTTACGCCAAAAGAAGAATATTTCAGATATCTGAATATTGCTAACCTTTGAATGTAATGTGTAGTAAAACGCCATGATTTATGCTAAAGATCTAATTGTGTTGAGCGCATGTTTACTAGTGTCGTACTAACAGCTGTTAGGATATTAATTAACACCTTTAAACTATAGTAGGATCACGTTAACAAATTTCGTTTTCATATAAAAGGTTCCGTTTTCACTCCCGTCTATGAACTTTCCGTGTGTTTCGTTGCGTGTGTAGTGTGTGTATTGTTATTGTGCATTTTCAGTACCGATCAACAGGACGATTAAGAGTAACATCGCAGAAGGACATCTCTTCGGCTTTACTTCATCGTGGTTTTGTGTATCTGTTTTGTATTGTTTTTGTTATTGTACCCAAAGAATCCAACTCATTTTTCTATTGTATTCATTGCTTCATAGTGTATAATGTAGTAATTTTTGGTAGAGTTTTATAGTAATATTACTTTAGTTTGTTTATTTGTGATATTAATTCTCTTTTTTCTTGTTTTCTTGTTTTTCTATTCCCCTTCGACGTGGAACGTTTTTCTCTCAATAAAGAAACGGAAGAGCTAGAGCATCACCAGTCAATCATCAACAACAACCGACGTTCGTATCCGACGACGCCGGTACGTAACCTGACGGTGCCACCTGGTATGGGTCTTCGAACAGCATCGGAGGATAGTTCCAGCCCACGGATCACACCGAACTCATCGCCTCGCAAACCACATCGCGTTTAGTCTGAGAATTCAGCATGTACAGAAATGGGCACAGGTTTGAAACGGTTGTTGGTGATGGATAGAAAATAATCGCTTCTCACTTGCCAGAGCTGCGTGTCTGTAAGGGATGATACCCTGAAGCTCATGCTTCCGTTTCGCTTAGAACTCACGTTACTTGGCGTCAAAGTGTGCTTTAGTCTAGATGGTGATATAACGGTGGTCTAGATGGAAGTCAACAACTCGCCCTTCTCGAAAATCCCTCTTTGATTCATTGAAATTTGTGCTGAAAATGCTACAGAACACTAAATCGCCGGCATAACAATAACGAAACAAAATACAAGTTCGTACTGCAATAAAGTTTGTCTCGGAAGAGAATGAAAGGAAAGGAACAACCAAGAAAAAGACAGCCGACCAAACTGAAGCCAACCCACGATGCTAGAACTAAATGCAGTTTAGTAACACCTTCACCACCTCCAACCCAAGCAGTAAGAGATTGAGTAGATTTATAGTAGAGTATTCTTCGGTGCGAGACAACTAAAAGACAATGCAGTAAGTTAAGAGCAAACGAACCAAGCGGAGAAGCTGCTGGTTTTACCAAACCACTAGTGAATATAACTAATACACACATACTGCCCAGGCAGAGGAGACAAAATCCTCCGGCAGAAAGCAATCGGAATGGTTTAGAGAATTGTTTAGAAGTATATTTATATAGGTGGGTAGTTGTGAAGTGAAAGCTACTAGGATTTACGAATTACGAGCCACTACCGGTGGGGTGAATGACAGTGAAATAAAAGGACTACGTTGCGTGATAACAGGATGCCGCATATTGAGCGTGAACTATGAAGAAAGAAAATCGATTCTAATGAAGCCAGATGCGTTTATTATGCCACCAATGTGTGCTGGAAGGCATTTGCTTCTTCAGTGCTACGACGAAAAAGGTGTTCAGTTGCACGGTGGACCAGTACACTTACGGCGCTTGACGATACGCGGTGGGCATGGCTGCCCACCATTCCGAGGATGCGTTACAATCGATCGAACACGCTCCGAACGGCCCGTACCGCATGTAACCGAGCAGGGTGTCCATTCCGACCAGTCCGATAGTACGCAGTCGACGGGAAGGGCCTCGAACGGATCAGGTGTTGTGGTGCGCTCGGTAGCAATCTCCAACCGTGACTTTGTGCACGTGTTCATACAATCATCCGCTGTGAGGAAATTGTTCCTATTGCCACGACATCCACCGTAGTAGAACGGTACGCAAGTACCTTGGATGGAGTCGAAGGCGTAGCGCTGGTAGTGACCACGGCAAGGGCCCGCCTCTGGAGCCTGCGAGCAAATCTCCTTGGCAGTGAATGTGTCGTACAGACAGTCGGCTTTTTCCGTACAAGGACGCTGTTGGTTTAGCTCGATGCGATTCTGGCAGCGTTCCTGTTCTTCTGGAACCAGGAGTAACAATCGAGTACGAATTTGGATGCCCTTACCGCACGTTGCACTGCAGGGACTCCAGTCGCTCCAGGCGGTGACCGGGCAGAGTGGATCCGGTGCTTCCATGTCGGTGATGGAACAGTCCGGACGCATACATTTCTGTTTCTCGACTGCAAAGAAAAGAGTTTGAAGCCAACATTACTTATCCAGGAACAACAGGATTACGAATCTGAGATAGGACAGTATAATCTTAGCCAAATTGGACCACTAAGGTAAGAAGAGAACCATATCAGGTCATACAAAGGGAATGCTATACGTCAAGGGATTCTTCAGAGAGCCTCTAAGCACTCGTCTAAGTTTGCTGAAAGCCGAAAAGAACTGAATACGTTCGTATGTTCGTTCTTTTAATGTTTAGTACTTTTGTGAACAAGTGAACTGGGTCTACACGCAAAAAAAGCAAATGTAGTCGGACTTCCTTTGCAATTTATGCGAGTAAGTCATCTGAAATTCAGAACGTTATAACCAAGGAGTAACATAATGATGTTTCCTTGACCGCCTGATCCTCACATTGCTTGGTCCCTTTATCCAGGAGAATTTCCTGAATTTCAATTTTGTGAAAGCACAGATTCAAGTTTACTGTTTGGTACATCTTATTGTTGCAACCATTGGGCATATGCTTACTTCTTCTTGCTTTATCTCTCTAGCGTTCAGACCAGACATTTAGTGCGGCAACATGCAACAATGCACGTACAAGCTTGGGAACATGGTGAAGAACCGCGGCGAAATGGAAAGGAGTAGATAGATCGGGTAAGTATACTAAATGAGAGAAGACCTGTCAGACGCAACGACAATCTAACTACGAGTACGATAATTTAACTCGAGATGTATACAGGAATTTACTACGAAAAATACTAGATAATAGGTGTAAACTCGCCAAGCCCTGTTGAACTTGTCGTATAATTATATCGAAAGCTTCAGCCGAAGACTTAAGGTGGACGAGTATCCCCCAGAATCTAGCTCTGAACAATTTAGAGACATCCTTAAATGTGGCTGTACGTCTATAAAGACATCTGCAACTTTGTTTCTATAAAACCTTCAATACTTCAGCGCAACCTCACATTTTATAGGATCCCCTTTCAAGAATATGTTTCACCGAACTAATTGCAACTTACCGACACTGATGTGAGGACACTTTTTGCGGCCCATATGTTCGACAAACGTACGCGTGCGCATCGTCACTCCAATACCACAGCTAGCGGAACACTCGGACCATTCGCTCCAGCGCGTCGTACGACAAACACCAATACCTTCACCCGCTTCATCCACACTGGCCTCCGACTGTCCAACATCTTCCGCACTAGCCGCACCATCACCGCCGGTCTCTTCACACTCAGCCACATCGGCGACACACATCTCCTTCGCAATCAGCTGCCTGTTACAGCGTGCACCGGCCGCCACATCTGGCTGCAGGTATTCACGTGTACGCATCCGAATACCCTTGCCGCAAGTCACCGAACATGGCGTCCAGTCGGTGTAAGCGGTCGTCGCACATTCGGGACGCGATTCCTCCTCAGTGTTCTCCGCAAGCTCTAATACTTGCGCTTGCAAAAACATCTCATCACAGCTGCGAGGAATGACCCGATCCCGGCGCAGGTAGAGCCGCGCTAGCGGTGTCATCTCCGTCGACTGTGGGTTATAGAATGGTGCTCGAGGATCCTCCGGATACAGTGTGGTGATACGATGCATACGTTCGCGCGGCTGGGTTTCCGCGTTCGCCGACATGTAGCTGATGCCACTGTCCGTTCCGGAGTCCCAAGGGTACAGATCTACATCAAGCGACTCCATCCAGGTACAATCAGCCCGGCATAGGTCTAACCCACTCACTCCGACGACCCAGTCTGGTGAAGGACCGAACATGGACGCTAGCGAAATCTTGTGATGCTTTCGATCGACGCGGAAATTCGAGGAAGTGTTGGAATTCACGCGCGGATACCACAACCCAGCCGCCTTGATGAGCGTCCGCAGGCGGGATCCTTTCGCACGCAGTTCCTGTTCCAGCAGATGTACCGATCCCCACTCGGCAAGCATGCGGAATCCATCGGTAGCAATGTGCTGCTCACCCCAGAAGGAAAAGTTCGTATCGTGCGATGCACCGATTACGTCCGAAAAGTGTGTCAGCCAGATCGCGAACGGATAGTCCTTCGGATGCGTCTCGTTCGACCAAATGCCTTCAAAGGTAAACTGAGGACGGGGAGTTGATTAAGGATAAGATAAGCAACGTTCGAACTGCACAAACTTACACTATATTTTGCTTCATCGCAGGCACAACATTCTCCTTTGTGTAGGCGTGGCATCGGTTGGTGCTCACACAGAACCTTCGTTAGTGCACCATCGTCCGCGAACCACTGCTGTTCGCCCTCGTACACCATGGCGGAGATACTGACGCATCCGGATCCTGCCGCTGGTGCAACCCACATAACCTGTACCTCTGACTTCGGGAAGTCATCGGCCTGTGTTACCGTGTTCACGCATTGATCGTGAAACTTGGTCAGTGCGTCACTGAACAGCTGAAACCGGCCAACCCGTCGTGGTCCAGCGATGTACGTCTTGCCGCCATTGCGCGCATGAGCAACCAGCGTAAAGTGAGTGAACTGCTGCAGTTTAGCGTGTGTGCGCGATCCGACGATAAATACTGTAGTGATCGTTAGTGATCGTTGAAGGGGCGAATTGATTTAAAAAGGAGAAAGAAAACTTTGCCGTGTGTGTATGATAAAGTGGTAATTTTCCGTGTTTTTACTATTTAACAGAATGGAATTAACGAAGACACTTGCAGCATGTGTTTGATCATTCAAAATTATCCTTTACTGGAGGAATACAGGGTTGGCAGGTTAGTACTGAACACTTAATTTATTAGTGTTTTCAAATTACAGATTATATATTTTTTACTGCGTGATTTTTTGTTAGTGTTCGTTTTTTTGTTAGTAATGTTTAATTCAGTGTTTGTTGACTTCATACTGGTGAACTTGATCTGTTCCTATTCTGAGTGCCTTTGTTGTATCCGTAAGGATGAAGCACGTTTGATTAACTTGAAGAAACTATTGATACCACCACTGGTAAACCCACTGCTCATGTTGCAATCGAGCAATGATTTATATACCCTATTCAATAGATGATGCTGTGATAAATGAACTTAGTAAAATTAAATGTATAAATACTATGATCTCAAACATTATTCGCTTTTTTTAACCAAATCGAACAACACTGTAGATAATCCTACAAAATATTAATTTTATTAAACAATAACCTGTTTTAATCTCATATTAGTCAAGGCGATCGTACTCATTCGATCGTATTCTCGTGCACTTATAGCGCTAAAGGAAATTATCAGCGATGAGCTAGTTCCTCACAGTGACGTCGTCTGCTACACCAAACCACGCTTCTTAGCGTGCGTGTATTTCATCAACCATAATTAGAACACATTGCCAACCAGTACGATGACGAAATGCATGTCTCGTTATAATCCACCCGTTCATCCAAGCTTTTCATTGAACTACTTACGGTTGTAGATCTTCCCCGGTTCGTATCCTTTCGGATCATCCCGGATGGCCAGACGGTAACCATTGTCACCTGGTTGTTTTACTGTGCTGATGGGTTTTCCATCGACGTTCGGGACTTTGCTACAACTTTCGGAAACGTCCACAAGCACCAGTAACACTAGTAAAAGCAAAGGGATGACGATCGACAACAGAGACGATCGTGCCCTGCTGGAAGAATCCATGCTTCCCTCAAGAAACAGGCACTTCCACTTTCGGCTGTTCGCTTATCACGAAGGTAATTCGCTTTCCCGTTCTGTAGTCTCTGGTGTCTGTTATTGTTTTCACTGATTTAACTGATTAGAGCGGTCACACGATGTACGAGCGTTATGGCGGGAGACGATCCTCACTTGTGAGCGCTAGGGCAGCTGATTAGCGACTGAGCTACGATCAGTCCGTTCGACTGAATCCCTTTGTCTATCGTGTTTCGGATTATCAGCAAGTAAGCGTTTAAAGGAAACGTTTGTGATACGTGTGCTCTTCTCAGCATCCGATCCGATTCGAGGGACTGAACATATTTCTCTCGTCAAATTAAATCAAACAAATAGAACTTTGTTTTTTTTTTGCAAATACTTTTATATTTATGTTCTCCCTCAAAACTCGTGTTCATCGCTGTATTTCGTCAAAACATGTTTAGTTTTTTTTCAAACTTTCACAAACTAGTTCAAATTGGGATCAAACAAAAAAAAGGGTTCCGTTTATTTGCTTTCTGACCCGTACTGTACCTTAAGCCAGAGCACAATTCCATACTGGCAGACCTAATTACCTTTAAAAAAATAAAACACATTGAAATGCAAATGCGTGTTGTGTTCTGACATTGTTGCACTTTGTTTTAAAAATATTCTTTCCTATCCCTAGCTAATTCTGTTCCAAAAAAAAAAAACACACACACTTTTCTTTTTCACGTGTTCTTCAGGGTATGTTGAGATTACCAAAGAAAGAAGGCTTGTTCCGAAGATCGCTCGGTGCGATGGGAGAATTCAGAAGACGATGCATAGAGTATTATCACAAAATATATTTGCCTTCGCCGGAATGTTTGTCCGCATGGTCTTCCGCTGGTTGACTAGAGATTGGTAGATTGGTTGAATATTAAAAATGAATTCTTTAATTCAATCACACGGCACAGTTGAAGGATTCGCTGTTCGAATTCATTGAAGCATCTTGAGCATCTTCATTTTTTCTGAAGGGAATTTTAAAGATTTTATGTTTGATAAGAGAACAAGCATATTAAGTTATTCGATGGAGTAAATTAATCTGTCAGCTCGCATTGAATCCTCGATTCGAAATGTTCTAAAATCTTTTTCCATCCCAGAAAACCCTGTAAAGGCCGCCATGCGGTTGAGGATTCGCTCTTCTGAATTTAAATCGCAAAACAAAAAAACCTTCTAACATAAGTCGTTTCTTCCTTCGTTTGATCGTTTCCGATTCCGTAATGAGATCCTGAGGTGAGGTGTGCAGCAACCTTTGTTTTCGTTTCAATTCCGTACCATTCCTTAAAACGTCAGTATTGGTTGCTCCCGGTGGTCTAGAAGATCTGTAAAGCAGTTACGCGTTCGTTTAATAATAAATCCTTTTCGCGTCCGTTGCTAATTCCCCAGTTATGGCTTACCTTTCGCTATACTCCACCACGGTAACGTGACGTAGGTGAGAAAGGCGTTCAATGGCGTCGACTGTTGGCGGCGGTTCTCCTTCCAGAAGTGAAACGTTTGTGTAAATCCCTTAGTTGTCCAGAGCGGATTGTAAGCGCCATCGTCCAGCTCTACAAGTGTAAGCAAAAACAAGCAAATAACGGCTATTATTCAAACCTGTAGGCAATTTCTATCGGTTCCTTCAAATAGACAACATCTCAAACAAGGCACATCGAAAAAAGAAAACAATATAATAGACAAAATACAAAACCTTTTTCACCGTGTTGGTTACGCTTGGGATGGTAATCGCATAGGTAGTAGATGTTAGTGCCATCCGGTGTACGCCGGCTGGGGATCGTATTTACGATGGCCGTTGCAGCCGATACGGTCGTTCCCGCCGGTACTGTTCCTTCCCGTTCACTGCCCGGAATCGTTGGCCGTGCGTAAAAGCTGTTGTAGCTCGGTTTCTTCACCTTCGGCAGGGTGGAACATTCCTTTTTGGCACGCAATTCTTTCAGTGCTGCCCAGATTGCACGATTGCTTAGTTCACTCTCTTCCGTCGTTTCCTGACCGTCGGCCGCTCCGGACGTGGTGGTATCGTCTGGGTTGCCGTTAATATCTCGATCAACTACCGGCGCATCCGTGTGGTGATCTGGCTCCAATGGGGACACTTTTTGTTCCTGCTTTACAGAGGGCTGGGCGGGTGTTTCAACAATATTCTTTCCATCCGCTACGCTCGTTTTACGATCATTCGGCACGATCGTGGGCTTTGCTTTCTTTTCGTCCTTTTTAAACGCTACCGCTGGGGTGGCTGAAGAAGATTTGCTCCGTCGGTAGATCAGTGAAAAACGACCGCTACCACCGATCGTTGTCGATCCGTTACCCGCCGTGCGGCCATTTGAGGTTCGTCGCTCACGATGCTCCTTAATGTTGGCCACCGTTACCGATGACGTCAGGTGCTTTTCGCCAGCGTGATTTCCGTTGTTTCGTTCGGCCGGAAATTCTTCACGTCCGTTCACACGTATTCGTTGCTTCGGATCAATCAGTGCCGCAGCTGATGGTTCACTGTGGGTGGATAGTAGATCACCACCGCCACCGTTAAGCGAGACGGCATCATCTGCCATTTCGTACTCTTCGGTCGCTTCCGTCGCTTCGGTAGCGGTTGATGGTGGTGCGGACCGTCTATTCAAGCCGGTGTTGTTGTTAATCGCATTGGAAGTCTTTGCCTTAACGTTCGATTTATTACCGGTGGTTTCGGAAGTTTCCGAGCCACCGCCTCCATTGCTACGCTTCGATCGAAACACGGGTGTACTGAGACGCTTTTTGGGACTTTGCGTGGCTTTCGATCCATTTTCCCGTCGTTTTACCGTACCAAGCGGATCGGCTGGTGGCTTTTTCTTGCCCGATGCTGCTTTGTCCGAGGTTGAGGAACCGGTACGCACTTTGGCACCACCCGCAAACTCCAGCTCGCTTTCCACGATCAGCACGTTGCGATGCTTCATTAGCGGTGAACGGCCCTTCGATACCGTCGCAAGACAGGCCGGTGAATCGTGCAGCTCGAGCGATTCGAGTCGCTTCCGTTCCGATTCGGCACCGTTCGATTCTTCCCTCTCGTCACCACCGCAATCCGGACAAGGCGTGTACACCTCCGACATCTGGACCGAGTCCACATCGGACCAGCGCTTTCTCGGTACGCGAAAGCAACTGCAACATCCCGTCTTGGTGGTGGTGCTGTTGGACGTCGTTGTGTTCGTCTTGGAGGGTCCCGCAGGTGGATCACCACCCTTGGTTTCCCCGGTGGACGTTTTCACGAAGGCACACCGTTCGGTGACTAGCAGCGGTTGAGTCGGCGACCGTTTCGTGTCCAAGACGGTGACGGACGAGGAAGCAGGACGATCTGGGGGGTTTTGGTGGACGAGACCGAAAATTTCCCCACGGAAAAAAATGCCACACGGGAATTAACGCGTTTTCCATGCGCGAAAACGTGCATGTCGTATGCGTTTGTGTTTGTGTATACATAAGAGAAAGATAAATAGAGAGAGAGAAAGAGAGAGAAAAATTATAAGAAAAACGAACAAGGATGGTTAATAAAAGGGCACGATTAAAGGATATTCTTACAGGAGGAAACGAACACACCAAACCGGCGGAAACAAACAAAGGGGATTAGGAGGGAATTTTATTTCCACCGTTGATTAACTATTCTGTTCTCGACTACGGTATTATAAACACTGCTAGTAGTTTGTTAATGGAAGTTTGGTTTTTCTTAGCAAGTAGATAGATAGGGCACGGCACTACTACTGAGAGGGCGACGAAGGATGAAGGAGAGAGAGAGAGGTTCGATTTAGCTATTCAAATGAAACACAATTCACACAACGAATGAAAGAGGAAAGGGAGAGGAGGGCGGGAAAGGAAGGGAAAGAACGGGAAATGGAAAATTGCTAGGATGTTTTTCTCTTTTTTCCCAAATTTTGAGGTTAAGCGATCGTCCTGCTTCCCCACCGGTTATGGTTATAGATTAGTAATGTTACAGTGCAAAGCCAGCAGCCTACAGACGCGCACCTACATATACATATTGATATTTCGCTTAGGAAGTTCGCTCGTAGTTAGTACGAATGCGTTAAAGCAATAGAAGTGTTGTTGTGGTTGAAGTACGAAGTAAAACATGCGACATGCATATACGGAAGGGACACAGATAGTTTAGAGGTGAACGTTTTTGTACGATGAAGAAATTGAACCGCCTGCATGATCCCTGGGCGCGTGTGCACCACAGAGGTTGCTGGTGCTCGAGCTCTCTTTCACCCAAGAACCATACAGGCAAGATGGAAGCCGGGAACACAACGGTTAAAACAATGGAAAACATCGAACCATTTTGCGCATATTTGAGAAGCGTTCGTTATGATCGTGAGCGTATGTTCAACAATGAACAAGTGATGGCATTCAGCTTACCGTCACGCAAATCTCCGGCCTCGATCTCGGACACCTCGTTCGCTAAACAATCCAAGCCCTCGTTTTCGGAGCGTGCCTTCGAACCGCCGTAGGATGAGCCTGGATCTCCCGGGTTTTTCGTACGCCAGCCGTACCGGCTAAAGTTATTCAAATTTGCGCTTGGATCGCTGAGCCGTCTTTGGTGCCGGTAGTTGTAGTACTCTTCACAGTCTTCCTCCCATTCCGAGTCCCACATATCAGTGGCACAGAACCTGTCAAAAGGAAATGTGTATAAGTGACTGTAATAACACACAAGAAGTAGAACTCCATACCCTGGCTCGCTGGTAGGTGTTTCCACACCCGAACCCTTAGGTTTCGTGACCGCCATCTCCGCATGTCCCTTGCCCTGTGGACCCTTCATGCGTACAAACTCGCAGCGTGTCTGTGGACCACCGGAACTAAACAATCCAAACGACATTCGTTGTGCGACCTTCGAACCGAGACTAGATTGCTGCGGAATGTAAAAAAAAAACGATGAGAATTAATCGATGAAAATCAGCAAGACTTCAAAAGATCACTTACCCTTGCGTCGTACACCTTTTTTAGCGCATCGTAACGAATCGAGCCAAGGAAGATAACGCCCTGCACGCTTCCGTCCCGATCGGTAGCTACCAGCTCGACACACACCATCTCCCCGTCGCGCACCAGTATATCATGAAACACCTCGTCAAAGTTGTCCACCATGAAGCAGATGTGCGGATAGGTGATCTCTTCACTGTCACCCTTGGTGTCCATCTTTCGACGGCTGGGCGATGCGTACACCTTTTGCGAGTGGCGCCGCAACACCTGCAGCTCCTTGGGCGAGGTCCGCGTACAGATGGCTAGTGTGAGCGTGTAGTTAAACTGGTGGATCACTAGGTTCAGATAAACCGTCTCCTCCCAGTCGACGTCCGGGTCACCGATCGGCAGTTTGCGCGAGTCCTTCCGGAAGACCTCGATTTCCGTTTCGTACCGGGGCATGGCACGGGACGAACCCTTGATGTGCTTTTTGCGCACGAAAAACAGCAGATCGTCGCAGTCGATACTGTGCTCCGGTTCCGATTGGAAGAGAAAGTGTCGCACGAACAGATCCGTCCAGTAGGTTGTGCCCTGGAGGACGACGAATCCACCATCTGGAAGATATGGAGTGCGATTTAAACATTTAGTGAATATTGAATCTTTACCGATTTATCTCAGATATGTTTGGAGACAATCTAATCTTGATAAGATTACATATCAGGTGTGATCTCTCAATCTCACCAAAGCGTGTTGAAAGGATCAATTACGAGGTTAGGCCAAACCTGCTTGAATTTGTTGATTTTCTTTACTCAGTAGCTGATCAGGGTACTTAAAGGCGATAATCGGAATGAAAGTTTGGGCTCCAACACGAATAGTCACAATGATCTTGTGTAAGTCAGTTATACCTGACATTAAGGAGCGATGTTGACTGGCAAGAACTCCAACTTCTACCTGAATGGTTTTTATCATTGATATAAGAGCAACTCCCTAAAGCAATCTATCGAAAAATGGAGTCTACATTGAAGCCATTCTGGCGCTGTCCTGGATTCAAAGTAAATCTTTGGCCTATATCAGTGGCGTTTTAAGCTTACTACACAAATAACACTTAAAGCCATGATCGCTGGAGTATCTTCAATGGGCATATCCATCGAGAAACGTATGAAGGAGTTCTTCGGTGCCAGTGGGATCGCCCGGAACATGTTTAGAGGTCTTACCGCCGCCAGCCTCTTTCTTTGGGGCCAGCCGCAAAGAAAAAGCATTTGCTAATCTTTCCCGGAATAATTTCAGGACCTAAGGGTTAAAGGACCTTTAAACTGCAATGTCCAAGACTTTAAATGAAGGCTATCATCTCCTTGGTTGTGTGGTTTGGTGGCAGAGGAGATAGAGGCGCCTATCAGAGGACACGGCAGGACCGGAGACCGAATCCCATTCCGACTGTTCCCCCGTAGTTCTGAACTGACTATCCAAGAACAAGATGTCATAAGTCTAGTAAGCCCCATACATAATAGGGCCGACATGCCCGAGTAGGTATTTACGTCAAGCAAGAAGGAAGAATCTCTTTGCAAACATAGCCTCAACATTCAACTAAGTTGACCTAAGATGTCGATGGAAAGTAGCGACAGTAAAAAATATCTACCGTTGAATACCTTGGAATATCTTTGGAAGTGAAACTTATGTAGAATGAATACTTGGTCCGCTTTAAAAGGGTACCTTCAAGATTGAGAATTGTTTCTGCGAATTTTGAAGTAATAGCTAAGGAGATGTTAGGGGAGGAGAGTTAAAATGATTATTACTATCTGTGATTTAGTTTTACAGAGTTCAGTTAGCATAATACTTCTTAGTTCGAATGGGACACCTTTCTTCCTCCATCCCAGCATGTGCCCTCGGTAGTTGTCTACATTTAAGACGAACAGAAACCCATACGTTCCAAAATTGCCTAATTTGTTAACTTTTCAATCCGCCAATGAGTTAACATTACAATACAATTATTGTGTATTAGTTAAGCGAGGTGTTTTCGATCAGCAAATCAGCCTTATTTTGAGATATTCATGTTGTTCTGGTGAATCAGGATGCCAAACATCGAATGGAAAAAGTGAGTCTCTATTGCAATATTGCCGAAGGTCCCTTAATACTTTGGTTATTCTTGTTGGAAGCGCATGATAAAATTGAAGTTTGAAACGACACGTTGGCATTTGGGACCCAGAAAACCTATTCGCACCGTCCGGTGTAGCGGCTACACAAGTCTAGGAAGCCAGTACTGGCAGGCCAAGAACTCTTGTGGTTTTAGAGCCAACGGAACATGAAAATTGTTGAAAGCAGGATTTAGTGTAGGTTTTTGAGCTGGTTCTACTAAATGTACTCTATTACCATATTCTAACTATAATTCTCTACAATAACTTTGATGTACTGTAAGATCCCTCTTTTATTTCTCATATTGTTATGACTCACACAATCAAACCTAAGATCAAGTTCACAACAACTCGTTCCGTTTTTAATCATCTTTAAAAACATTCCATCAGGTATACGGCCCGGCCGAATACCGGGTGAATAAAAAAAAAACATTCCATCGTTAGCAGTGCGTTGTTAATTAAATTCTTGCTGTTCAGGAGCAAAGAAAGATGTCACCCTGTTTCAAGTACTATTCTTACAACATGTTTTCTTTTTGCATGCTTTTATTAGTGCTACACCCCAAGGCGAAATGCTAACGATGGCAACTGTTATACAATAGCAAATCCGACAGGATTTTTTCATATTACGCATTTTGCTTGATAAAATGCTGTGACCCATGTACAGTGCTGATGCCTTCACAACTGACTGACGTAAAGCAGACAAAGGTTAAAAGTCATCTATCGTTTCAGATTGCCTGTACTGAGCTTTTTTTTCGTGCAGCATACTAAGAGGTTACTTAGATGTTGGGAAACAAGAACACAACTTCCCAATGTGAAATTTGAATTCCCAACATGGAGAAATTGTTACGCACACTCTATCTACTGTGGAACATTCGGGAATTTGGTGAAACATGTTTGCTGCAGTCGTCTTAAAAGGGCAACAAGATGTAAACGGACGTACCAATCTTTTGTTTGCCAGCATATTTGGGCTGCTAGCTACACGTTTTCTCTGACATGTACAGCTTGAAACCCACGAGATGATTAATGGCGCTGCCTCCAAATTGGAACGGTGAGATACGACGTACATCATTGATAAGACGCGAGGGCACTTTAAATGCGTATTATGCATCTTAATTCCAAAACAATATGCATTCATCATCACCGAGTACATGCGACGGGGATTTTTTTTATCTACGATTTGTTAAACACTCCATCCCGTCTTTTTACATAATGCAGGCGCATCTATCTCACGGTAGTGAGAAAAAAGGGGGAACTGTACGTATTTATGGACGTATGTCTTTGTATTTCGAACAAAATCAATCGACGGCACAATTACAAATGCCCATCAAACTCAACTTCGCTGGACCGTGAATGAGAATAAGCAAACAGTGGCTTCTCACATCGCTGGTGATTATCATTATTTCGACCAAAGCAAACTCATCGTCGTGTGATTCTCTGCAACCGGCTTCTGTAGAACCTTCGAACGAAGTATCGTCCCAATGAATCATGGCAGGTGGGGTACGATAAGGTTGGAGCTAACAAACAGAAGCCGCTGTATAATGAAATTCATGACAAAACCGACAATATTTCTCGCATTGGTGATAATGAGATTCAGCGCGACCACCCGTAGAAGGCCCACCTTCCTTTCAGAAGTTGATCAGCAGTAAAATTGCATTCCAAATTGGAATCGATACCGGCGGCGGTTAGTACAATAATTGGAGAAGAAATAGCAAACCCGGCAGAGGATGAAGAGAAATGTCCTTTCTTCCATGGGCAACGAAGTTGTTTTTGTTGTTAACAGTCGGCAAGCGCCTGCTGACATTTCTGCACGTTCTTCGTACACCATCCTAGCAACCGTGTGGGGAAGAATGATGTGGTGAGGCCGCGTTTTGTTGAAAGCATCAACGTACGGTTAGTGGTGGTCGTAGTAGCAAGAGAAGTGCGCATATTCGCCTATTATCGTCGAATGAACTCATCAAAGTGGGCAAACGCGCGTTCGGTTGGTGTGTACGGTTCGTTTTGGAAAAATCGATAATGACAGCAGGGAAGAGGCCCATTTATACTGGCACCCACTGGGGCGTGTGAGTATGAAGCATTGGATTACAAAACCTTACTTCCCAGCAAGACATCGCGTTGGGGGAACATTATACAATTAGCAAATTACTAACCGTCTTTCAGCAGCTGGCGCATCTCCTTCGTACGCTGGAAGTTGATTTCCTCCAGCAGTAGCTGCAGGGCCGTTTGGGGTGATTTCAGCAGGGCAGAGGCTGTCCCACCGAGACCACCGGAACCGGCCGCCATCGTAAAGGCTCGCCGTTGGTCGTCCAACGTTGCACGGTCTGGGACACAGACTCTAGGTGTTCAACACCAGCAACACTCGCAGCCAATCGCTAGGCCAACAATTGACAACCGTTTTCTATTCACACGCGTCCACCGAGCACCGGAAGTGTGTCGCTCATCGGTCGTGGCTACAAATGTCCATCTTTCTTTTCACTTTACCGATCCCGTTTCGATAAGTCACGTAATGGGATGCTATTTTAGCAAGGGTTGGGTTTTTTCTTCTCGGCAAGCTCAACCTTCCACTTGAACTGTGCTTAAGTTCGCTTCCGGAGCGACTGTGGATCTTTGCAAGCACACTGCCAAACTGAACCTGCTGGCTCTGTGGAAAACGCATCGAACGGTCGTGTTTTGGTTCATCACACTTCGGAGGCGAATAGCGAATCGTCGCGATTGCGCAATTGTTTGGCTCCCCGTACCATTCATACGGAATCGGTTGTCATTTTCAGAATGTTTTGTGGTTTCCGGAAGGACAGCGGGAACAGGAAACTGGGAAAATACACACACGCACAGAAACGGCACTCTGAAAAACACAAATTTAGTTGAATGTATTCCCGTCTGTTTACGTAGTTTACGATTGTGTGTGGTAGTGCATTTTGTAAACATTTGCAACTGACAGATTGAAACCGTTACCATGTGTAACTTGCGTTACGCATGTTCAGCAGTGTGTACACTACACAAAAACTTAGTTGTTCAATGCATGTTACTTATATCATGTACAAAATAGATATTTTTAGTGGACTTACCACTTAACAGGGAATTGAAAATGTGCTCACTGAGCAGGAGTGAGTGAATAGCATCAAATATCAAAATCACTTTTTTGAAATGCAACTCTCTCATTATGAGCGCCAAATAGCGATTCCCTCTGTTCTGATTCTTTAGGTAGCGACTAAATTGCAGAGCATGAGTGAGATAATACTAAAAAGATTTATGTAGTGTTCTAATGATTGAGAATCTCAAAATAGTTAGTACAACATTCAATTCCCAATTGCCACTCTTCTACCTTGATTCATCTCCCTGATAAGAGTGAATTGATCCTGTAGGAAATGCATATAATTTGAATTTAAAATACGAAACTTGTAATTGGACAACACTACGAGCTACGAGTATAGATAGGACGAGACCTGACTAATACAAAAAAACAAACGATTAGAAAGAATGAACTCAACTAAGAATGAACTGAACAATGAACTATGCATGTAATGAACTTAAAGGACATTAGAATAAACAGTATCAAATTGTAAGTCAAGCGCGCAACACCAATTTTTTTAACGATCCGTCTGAGATCCCAAAAACTGATTTCCCAATCAGTGAAAATCCCTACAGATCCGTTGCTTCGGATTTTCTACATTCGAAAGATACAACAAAAACTATTGAAATACGTAACTGGTTAAAATTTATACAGATTTATTCGATCCTCATCATTCCTATGGCATATATAGATTAGATTCATGATACCTTACACATACTAGTAAGTAGATTGTTCGTTTTTTTCCAAACGTACATATACGTTTTAAAAATGACCACCGTTAGCGGTTTTTATTATACTTTCTCGTCCCAGTTCATGTGGTTTTACTGTGTATTACCATTACCTTAGCTGATATAACATTTTGCTTTACGTTCCACGTACTACAAATGTTTGTCCTTTGTACACTCAATTAAGCTGAAAATTGATCCAATTTTTGTGCTTAAACTCTAGCCATTTGTACGACTTTACAGCACCGCAAAATAAATCGTAACATCGCGCACTGGGGGTTTGTTTTTCTGTTAATGTTGCTCTATCTTAAATTACAGTGACTAAAATGCATAAGTAAGACTTATAAATAATGAAACAAGATCTCTTTTGAAATGTTCAACATTTTTGTATGGTTGTATTGCGTGCATGAAAACCAATTTAGAAAAAAAAAAACAACCGAACAGGAAAGCTAGTTTACTGAACGTTTTCGTGCGCGTGCTAATCAGCTTAGAATGTTCCAATTGCATTTCGGAATAATCTTGCCTATAGTGATTTCTTATGTGTTATTACCCTGCTACATCTTCGGCGGATCACTGAGTAGGATTGTGGTTTGATGTAGGAACAAATGGTACATTCCAGTGTCGTTGTACCCTTGGCACAACAATTGCGACCTAACAAATAATACTTAATCCATAAAGATCCAAACACGTGTAGGTGTGTATGTGTGAGAGAAAGAGAGATGTTAAGTAGAAATGAAGGAAACTTTTACAATTTAGCTAAGAAAAATTTACAATTAAACATTGACTGAGGATTTTTTCATCTGCTTGCCATTTATGATCCTCGAAGGTAAATCACAAACTTCTTCTTCTATTGGATTTGTTTTAATTTTTATCAATTTTATACTGTAATGTTTTTTTTTTCAAATTTTGAGCAATTTTGCTTTGTTTTTAGAGTGTGTGTTTTGTTTTTAAAATTAATCTGCTATGGCGCACAATAAAACCGATACGTTACATTATTGGTTAATGCAAAAATATCGTTTCTCTTAAAATCGTTACACGGTGTAATCGTTTCCTACATAATTAAATCTACGACACTAAAAATTCAGCAGCACACAAAAAGCAATTACGTTGAATATTTCACCATAGCTGCTTGCCTGCCACTAATCCTATTGGCTGCTTTACACTACACATGGCAATTATAGTAAACATAAGGAAGCGGGACTTTTCCCTTGTATAAACGCAAAATCGCAGTTCGTTGCTTGCTTAACCGATACCACGGGGATGTTACATCCCCACGTTAAGAAATCTTTCGATGATTGCTCTTCTTAAAACTAACTACTGATGCGGCTACTGCTGCACTGTGCTTACCGGATCTCCATTTAGAATGGATAGTGCACGTTGTCGGTCGGTACTTGCTCTGCCGCATCGGACAGCTCGTGTGGGACCGCGCTAAACCCGACAGATGCTACACCATCGGGCCAGTTCTTCGGTAGCTTCTGTTCGCAGCGCCGCCGATGGATTTTCAATCCAGCGAACAGCTTGAACGTTGCACCGCACAGCGTGCATTGATATGGCCGTTCGCTCGAGTGTAGCTTCCGGTGCGTGATCAGATTCGACGGGTGCACGAAGGCGCTCGAGCAGAGATCACACTTGTACCGTCGCTCGCCCGTGTGCGTGCGTATGTGAATAAGCAGATAATCCTTTCGCTTGAAGCTTTTGTGACATTCGGTACACTGGAACGGTCGATCGGTTTGCGGCACGAATGCAATCGCTTCCTTGCGCTCGAAATGGCACAGCATGTGTTTGTCGAGTGTGACCGAATCTTCGAACGTGATGGCACATATTTCACACTTCCGGAACGCACCACGGGAAAGAAAGTTTGCAGCTGAGGAGGCGGAATCACCGGATCCTCCCAGCTCTGCCCCACTCTCGGACGATGCTACATCCGACGTTTGAGCGGCTGTTTCACCCTCGTCACTCTCATCTGCCGGTGGTAGTGCACCTTGGTGCGGAGGATCTGGTTGTGAGATGGCTGCTATACCACCGGGGTGCGAAGATGAAGAACAGGACTCATCGTTCCCACTGCTATCGCCGGCTGGTTCACCATCAGCCGCTGCACCCTGGAGTACCGTGAGCGTATGCTTACGCATATGTGCGAGCAGATTTAGCTCGCATTTAAACAGCTTGTTGCAGATACGGCAACTACGCACCTTGTTGGCCTGCTCATCGTCGGCGTGTGTTGCTTCATGGACGCGCTTCAGCTCCTCCGTGCGAAACATCTTCGGACACTTCGAGCAAGGATGTTCGGGAAGTGGCGCTGGCGCTACGGTCTCACCGTTCTCTGCGTTCTGTGATTTTGTCTGTTCCGGTCCGAGATTATTGCGCCGTTTTTTGGGCTTGCGTGATTTGGACTCTTTAACACTATCACTGGACACGAGCGAAATGGGGCCGTCTGGTCCCATTAACGCCAGCATAGGCATTGCGTTGCACAGTGGCGATGTGCTAGCGTTAGGAACTGCTCCGGATGTGCTAGAGGTAGCTGCCGAACCAACCATCACGGCTCCATTCCCATCGTTGCCTTTAGCACCGTTGTGTAGTACCATGTGAGCGTTCAGCTCGTCCAGGAAGTGGAATATTTTCATACAGTAGTCGCACCGGAACAGTATCACGGCCGATGGGGAGGACGATGCGCTCGAGGACGACGAGAACTGCAATGGGGAGACAAATTAAATGATGATTTATGCAAAAGAATAGCAAATCACTACAAATAGCTTTACAACATTCGAATGCACCTTAGTGAGTCTTTCACCAAATGTTTCATTCCTAGAAGTGATTAGTGATCGTGAAATTCGATCCAACATGGGTTTGATCCTCTGTATCCGATCCGAATTTACAACCAAAAATGTTCTCTTCAGTGAAAACAATACAAAATAAACAGAAGCAGAATCCGTATCCAAATCCTGAAGAATCTCAGCGATTCGAAATCCAGAAAATTAGTAATGGGAAATTATTTGAGCAGAAATTAAGATCAAAACATTAAACAACAAACTCAAAACCGCAAACTTTAAACGTTCGCTTATGCAGAGTTTACAACGATTAAATTGACAAATTAATTGCCAAAATTCCTGTAGGAACGGTTCCGACTAGACCGAAACAAATTCAAATGTTTAGAATTGAAGCTCTGCATTGTTCCTATCCGGGATCCAATTCTAAAATACGATCGGAACCTAATTGCCCATCACTACTACTACTACTATTAAATATGTACATGCTGAGTGAAAATTATTTTTCTTTTTGGCTTTACAACCTGTTTGATCATGCCGGCAGTATTGCGCACCCGATTTGTTAAAATATGCATATAGCCAAGCTTTGTTCAACAATATTTATGTGGCAACGCATGTTGGTTCAATGGACAGTAATTATCGACCTATTCATGATTTTATTGTAAATTTGGTATCAAAGGAAAGAGCAAAATTAAAATGAACATGATTACAAAAGGTTCTAAGGGGGGTAACCAGCTAATAAAACTAGGAATTTTTTTCCTTATACTCCTGTCTGTCTGCATAGATTATCCAAGCATTGGGTAAGGAACAATCAACGGGAAGGTTTGGTGATTTCGTACAAATACGAAGACTCATAAGATCTCCATTTTTTTTGTAACCGTCCTGCGACATCTGAGGACCAATCGCGTGGTCTACCGGAAAAACTCGGTGTAACTGAACGGTCCACCGAATGGGATTTGATCAGGGTTCTGTTATGTTATCTGTCCACGTTCTTTCCTCACCTGTTTGTCGCCATCTTCTCGATTATCACCACCACTTCCATCCACCGTTTCCTCCATCGCTTGCTGCAACAGTTCACTGGGATTAAGCTCCAACGTATCATCGAGTGGTTCTTCCTTAACAGCGACCTCGTCCTGCGGTGGATGCATTTGCGCTCGCATTTCTCGCATGATTGCCGCCGCTTCCTGCTCTTGCTGCCGCTGCTCCTCAACAGTCCCACTGTCGGTCTGGTTTTCTCGTTCCACCATCTCAGTCTCAGTTGTCGCCAATCCGGTTTGGAACTGTTTTTCGAAAAGTTCCAACATCTGCTGCGTACGATACAGTTCCGCAATTTGCGCTTCGTCCACACTGCTGCTGTCGATCGATCGTCGCTCACGGTTGTCATCGTCCTCGTTGCGCTGTAGGCGCGTGGTGGTGGAGCTTGAGAGTTCCCCATCCTCCAGTTCGATCTTGACGAAGCTTGCCGCATCAATCATAGGCTCGTCCGACTGCAAGTCTTGCATGTCCTGGTGCATGGTGCGAGCGTGTTCCTCCAACAGATCGTAGCTACCGAACGTGCCCGGACACAGCCGACAATCGAACGATTCGAGCCGCCGGTGCGATCTCCGATGGTACTTGAGCGTCGAGGGAGAGATGAACGTTTTCAGACAGACGAGACAGGTGTACAGATTGTCGCCGGTGTGCGTTCGCTGATGGATCTTCCAGTTTGAGCGGTCGTTAAATTTCTTACCACAGTACTCGCACGGGAACAGGTTCGTTTCCGTGTGCAGGTTCATGTGTCGCCGAAGCGTGTAAGCATTGCGGAACGATCGATGACACACGGTGCATTTGAACTTTCCACCGCTTTCGGTGCTGTGGGTACGCATTGCCTGCAGACCAGCCATTTCTAGTGTTGCCAGCGCGAACGTGCGTTCCTGTTCTAGTTGACGCTTTTTCTGCGCTACGAATTCGATCGAGGAGATCAGTGAGGGTGTTGGAGCGTCGTGCGGCTGCGACGGAGCAGAGGACGACGAAACAACATTCCCACCGTTATTGGGGAGCAACACCCCGGTCGCCTCCAGCGAACCATTCGTTTCCAGCATCAGCTCCTGCAAGGGTCGCAAACCGAACGAAGACAGCTGATTCAGTGCTATCGCCATCATTTCGCTACTGCTACTACTGCTATTGTGCTTTTGCGCCTCCGGGATAGAAGTGGTCGACGTTGCTGCCTGTTGTTCCGCTGCATTTGCACCGCTTTTCGATGTTGTTCGGTTTTGCTGCTCGTCAACGATGGGCACCGATTGATCGACTTCCGCCACCGTGACACGATCGTCAAGCAGATTGTGCAGAAATGTGTCGTTTTCGATGCATTTTTCCCGAAATTTGTAGAATTCGTTTAGCTTCAAGTCACACACCGCACAGATGGCAGATGGGAAAATACTTTTCAATTTAACCTACGGAGGTAGAGGGAATACATTAGCATCGTTTCCATCTTTGTTATTGGCTGCAGGTAGCTTACCTTCACTGTTGTGCAGTCGAAAATTTTCTTCAGCAACGCATCGTCGATTCCTCGTTCGTCCGTAAAAGCGCGTGTCAGTTTTTGCTCCTTGGACAAACATAATCGACACAAATTGCTCGAATCGCTAGCACCATCGTAGAAAAATAAGGTAGAAACAAAAAACATTAAAAAATTCTTGTAAAATATTTTTCATTCATATGCTTTTCGGCTAAACGTACAAGTTACTCAAACTAACTTATGTCTAGAAAGTACAAACTAGTGAAAGACACTTAGGTCTGACAGCGGGTAACTGGAAGGTATTAGGAAAACACATCATGGGTAGTAGAGATAATATGGATGCGGAAGGAGGAGAGAGGAAGGTGATAATTCCGACCCCTTTGTTGGATCTTCTGGCGTCCCCCAAGGGAGTGTCCTTAGTCCTCTTCTTTTTTTGTTATTCGTTAACGATTGCACCTATACCCTCCCCCCTGATGGCTATTTGCTTTATGCAGACGACCTCAAAATTTATCTCCCTGTAAAATCGCCTGCTGATTGTTGTACCCTGCAAAAGATCCTTGATACTTTCTCCTTGTGGTGTTTTAA
>KB663611.1:1262596-1274134 GCA_000349025.1 Anopheles minimus | reverse complement strand
TCGACTTCTTGGATTAGATACCATAGAAGCCCGACATGCCCAATCCAGATCATGCTTTATTGCTAGCCTCCTTTCCAATGATCTGGACGTCCCCTCTCTCTTATCCGCCATTCCCCTCTACGCCCCTTCCCGTCATCTACGTAATAGACCTCCCTTGTACATCCCATCCCGCCATACGCAATACGGTTCAAACGAACCATTTTTTAGAGCGCTCTCTGCCTTTAATAATACGTACCACCTCTTTGACTACAATTCCCCTTTGTCCCACTTCCGATCTCGTCTCCATGATCCCTCATCCTTTCATTCTTGAATTTATTAATTGTTCTAATAGTTTTTTTTTTCCATTGTCCTCTCCATTTTCCTTAGTATATAAGCATTTGTTTTGTTAAACCCTAGCGGTAGACAACTGAAGAATAAATAAATAAATAAATAAATAATCAAAAGAACTAAAGAAGCGGTTGAAATATCGAATGCTGACAAACTTTGGGGTGTGTGTTTAAAGATGTATTTGGAAGAGGAGATCAGAAGCATTGATCTAACCCAAATAAAAGACCAGCTGCAAGTGGAGTCAGGGTTTTGAAGCGTATGTTCTCCAAAATTTCCAAGCCCCAGCAATGGAAGGGCTATGAGTCCTCGGAGACGCCTAAAGACCTAAGAAGATTTTAGTATAAAAAAATCCTCTCTAGGATTCTAGCAATGCGACTAGCCCAGGTTGAACATAAAATAAGCCGAAACTAAACGTTATGCTAGATTTTTAAATTTGATAGACAATGAACGTCTCAAGACACCACAACTTTGAGCTATCTAGCTGAAAGTTCCAACGTTATTGGTATAGTATTTACAAATTAAATGTCTAAAAAATGTAGATGAATGTTTCTGGAAGGATGTTTGTTTCACACGGTTTATTTTATTTTATATTATTTAAAATAATCAAATTTGGAAGCTGATTGCATGGGACTTTACTGTGCTAAGGGGAATTACTATGGGCCTTAGGAAGAACAAAATTAGTGAAAAATAGTTGGTAAGGATATTCTTTGAATTATGCTTATTTCTGATCGATATGCCATATTCTACAGCAAACAATTTGGTCTCTTTAAAAAAGATCATTTTCGGGTTTTGTTTAAAGTGTGCAAAATAATTTTTGGGCTCACTTTCCATGCTCTACGCAGTGTCTTAACGTCAACGACAACGAAAACCTCTTCACAATCAATACCAACGGTTTGAGTGAATGAATAGATACTCTATTTTGCCTTTTCCCCATTGACCTGGCGATGGGAAATTGATCAGCTGTGATAATACAATAGAAAGAAAGTTCTAGAGTTTGTTCAAATCCTCATCCCACAGAGAAATATTATTGGGAAAATGCTGATCATGAGATGGGAGTGGCAAGACATAAATTATCACGATCTTCTCAACCTCGAAGTGGCCCTATATTGATTTTGAGCTAATATAAATTTAACGTTCGTCTAGTAAAACCCCAATCTGTCGATTTATAAATTTCAACTTAACATATTTCTGATATTATTAAACAAACGTTTGTTGAGTGAAATACATGGAATAACAGTGTGCACCATTAGCAACAAAGTCACATCAGTGGGAAAACCCAACAATTACTCATCTTGTGTGCTACTGGCAAAAAGATCATCTTTGTTGTGATCTGTGTAGTGATAGCGCGCGCTGTTGCATCCATGTTTTGGCGAACACTTCCAACGCTACACAAAACAACTGCGGGAAAACAATAGCTAAACGGGGTTTTAAACTAGCCGGTTCCGCGCTTTCCTTAGTTTAGTAAGCACACGCATGTCCGTAAACCCATACATATACCGATCAGCGCCCAACTTACTTTACAAAGCCATTTTTCTTATTCATTTTCTGTTGATCGCAGCAGAAACAAACCGTGCAAGGTCAATCATAGTGGCTGGCGCAGACGGGTGCACACGTTTGCACTACCACCATGGCACCCGGGGTGGCGTTCTGGTAGCTTTGGTCGGTGCGCATTACTAGCGCGTACTGTATGCTGCGGGATGCCGGTGCCGAAATGATACGCGCGCGCCTTGCGTCACCAATACACGCGTGCGCCCACCTTGGCCATGTGCTTTGTGAGGGCAGACGCAACGGAACAAAGCGGAATCAATGTGACAACGGAAAAGGCTTCTATTGCTTTTACTTCTCGATTCCTTAACCTTAACCTAGACTAAAAACCAACAATTTCCTCATTCGTAAATTTTGTCTTAAATAAGTAGCTAAACTCGGTTTTCAGTGGGTTTTAACAAGTTTCTGTTAAAATAATTAATTGAAAGATGTCTAAAAAATGGGTCACAAATAAAATTGTTTACAGTCAATTGAAAAAAAAACCCCTAATTAAAATTAAAAAAGAAATTATGCTATTATTGAATTATGCTATTCAATATAAGCAGTTATCATTGTAAGGAAACAACGAAAGAAAATCAGTAAACAACAATAAAACAATAAAAGTTACACAGATCTGAGATTAGTTTGAACTCGTTATAGCCAACTGAAAAACAACCAGAAGGGGGGAAATACATCCAAAAACAACAAACTATACACACAAAACTGTCCATTCAGTCCAGGCAATGTAAACAAATCCCTAGCAATATCGCATTAACTCAATGGCAATAATTCTAAGCCCCCACCCTCCGTCATCGGAACTCGCGCATACATGGACATCTTTCTGTACCAAACTCGATGAAACAACAAACATGCCTACTGTGTTTTGTTTTGTGCTCTGCTTTTTCTAAAGTATGCTCAATTGCGTTCTATTGACGTATACATTGTTTCTTTGAACCTTGCGGTTTAACAACCCGCTCACAGCAATTGCTTTGTCCGCAATGGTTCGTTCGCCCGTTCCCGTACGTACCACCTCTTCCGACAATTATTACAAATCTGCCCGGAAGCAACAGTTCGTACAAAGGATAATTTGAAATCATATGTATATGATGGAGCCGCGCAGCTGTACAAACTTTTCGTCCCCAGCACAAAAACTGAGGGAATTGGTACAGGAAAAATGAAAACCACAGCACGGCAACAACGAACGGATGATGTGCTTTGCATTTTGCGCACACTTCACCAACACACACACACAAACACACCGCGCGATGTTGTTGTTCACTCACACTCCCTGTTTTCGATCATGCCCGCTGTGTCCTGCTCAACCAGGCGGTTCGTTAGGGGGGAGGGGTGGGTTTTTTCCTTAATTACACATTGTTTTACTCACCTTTTCACAACCTCCATTAGTGACTTTTTCAAACACTCCTCATCACGGTTCACCACCGTACTCGATGGAATTTCCTTCACCATTTTCTTCGTGCTTAAATTTTTGTCAGACACACACACACAAACACTCTAAAGGAACATTAACACCCGCCCACGATTCGAACTGAATCCTTTCTGACCAACAATGGGTGCACAACAGCAACCATCTAGCACTGTTTTGATGTCTCACACATACATGCACGAAACGCACCTACGCACTACCCGTAATGTTTGTTTCTGCGGTACGCATAAACGGAGTCGGCAGTACTTAATGGACACCAGGATTTGCTATGTTGTACAAATTGCAAACTGCTTTGTTTTGTTCGATGCGATTCTTTTCGATACCGGGCAGGAATGCATATAATCCTGCTTCCGGTTGACCTGATCGGACCGTTCGAACACTTGTTTAACAGCAGCGCGTTGGTGGTAAGATTGGTTCCCCGTACTGCTGTGCTGATTGAATGCGTAACATGCGCCTTTGCTGGGATAATAAAATGTGTCGCCGATGGTTCACCAACTCCATTGCACTCTCCTGGAACGTAATCTGCTGGCCGGAAAACTGTTTTGCAAGGTAAAATTGTTCATTTTCCACCAGATTCCCGCTGTAAACAATAGAGCACGATTATTCACCCTTTAACCAGTGACAGTTCTGCATCGCAAATTCACCATGGTCGATCACTGCGGACATTCGGCGAACAAAATGAAACATTTTTTTACGACACAAATAGCGTTCAGCGTACAAATGCAGCATATACAATTATTTATAGCTCTGTATATAATTCTGAACTTTAAATAGTAGCGCGATTAAAAATGCACAATCGTTGCGAGAATTTATAAAGCCCCGTTTACACTCTATCCACCGAAGAGCGGTGGGAACAATCTTATTTTTATCAATATACCCTCCCGATTTGCGAAATAACTCCCCCGTCAGTGTTTTGCGAAATTAGCTACCTCATTCTCCACATCTTCCGAGTAATATAACGAATCTATTCGATAATAATTGAAAGTTCGGTCTGTTGCGTGTAGTCACGTCGTGCATGGAAGCACCCTCGGCGAAAACGATTTGTTTTGCAACTTGGGTTGGGTCGTTTTGAGCGCAAATGCCAACCTGCAAACCCACCAATGAGTCAGCTGTCAAAAGCACCCGTGTGTGTTTCATTGACGGAGAAAACACGACAGGTTTATTTGGTGGTGTGCAGCTGTGGAGAAAAACTGGAACGAAAAAATTGATTTTCGCGTTATTCAACCACTCAGGTGCGTACTATTTGTGGACATAGTGCAACGATACGGTGAAAACCAGCGCTCGAAACATTCGTTGGTGCAATCAAATCTGCCGAAGTAGCGAAACAAAGAGTGGAAACTTCGCCAAGGTTCTAGAACAAACCGCATTGGCGTTCCGTCGCGGGTTGCGAGAAAAGGAGTGCAAGTGTGTGTGACAAATAATAAAGCAAGCAGACTAGTGACAGACGTACTTCGAGCCAGACACACGGTAAGGGAAAATCCTTGTGCAAAAAAAAACCACTGCAGACAGAAAATCGTGAGGTTCGTGTAGTTCATAGTGATAGTGTTTTTTTTTACTATCTTTTCTCTTACTCTTCACTCCAGCAAGTAAGGAGGAAAGCGAAAGAATGACGTCACAACAGGAACAACCACAGCAGCAGCAGCAGCAGCAGCCTACTGTGCGGCTCATTCCGATTTTCGTTGAAGGTCGTACCGAACCGCTGTTAAATGCGGCACCCGAATCGCAACCTTCACAACCATCACAACACCATCCGTCGGCTGGTATGGAGGCCCCTAACATGGATATGCCAAATCGGAATGATTTCTTCAAACACGGAACAATTTTTGATCGGGCGCGTGATATACCTGTACGATCAAACTTTCCTGGTTTCCAGTTCGACTTTAAACGGGAACCATCGCCCGGTGCCAGCAGGACAGCTCCCTTCCCAGATATCTCTAACCATATGTGGTCCGAGTCGGATCCACTGAATGCTAATGTGCCTCGGGGAACATCCATCCCCAGACAAACGCCTTCGCCTTCGGCTGCACACCAACAGCAGCAGCAGCAGCAGCATCAGCAACAAAAGCAACACGCTGCGAACTCGCAACAGCAACAACATGTGCCCCGGGCAACGCAACCACAGCAACAACCACAAACACATCCGGAACCGCAACACCAGCAGCAACAGCAACAGCAGCAACCTGCTGGGCAGGATCAACCGGATTGCCGTCCAAAGATGTCGACTAAGGAGGATCCGATTTCGAAAATTCAAAAGATCCAAAAGGATGTTTTGGCCATCTTCGATCGGGTGGAACATTTCAAGGGTGGCAGGGATGGCAAGAAAGACAAAGCCTACATCTATCTGGACGAGATGTTGACGCAGAATCTGTTGAAGCTGGACTCGATCGATGCTGAGGATCAGCCACAGATTAAGTCTGCCCGTAAGGAAGCGATCAAAAGCATAAACACCTGCATCGCGGTACTGGAGGCAAAGGCCGAAGCAGGTGCTAGTGGGAGCGCTAACGCCAGCACAGGTTCGATTGGGAATGCTAACGCAAACAGCAGTAATGGTGTCGACGCCAACGGTACGGCTCTATCTGCTTCGAATACTTCAATTCCTCACTCGTCGTCCAACTCTAGTCAACAGCAGGCCAATGAAGTATCGAAGCAGTAGTGAAACCCCGTGCAGGTGTGTCCCGATTTTCCGCCCTTCACTCAGCGGGATCTCCTCTGAAACAGTTTCATGGAGGTGAGATACTACACGATCCTCTACGTCGATAAAGCATCGGAACATTGCTAATGTGCGTGCGTTATTTTATCCTTTAAAGTCGCTATTCGATCGATGATGCGCTTGATTTTTCTACATCCTACTTGTGTCATATGGTACTGGTATGCAGGGCAGTTCCGTCTGCTTAAACAGGCATTTCGACGCTTTATTTTAACCGTCCTGATCGTCCTCGATCGTACCGTTTCTCTCTCTCTCTCCCTCCAACTCTTTCTGGCTCCCTGCTTTGTAAATTTTCGTAGCCATTCAACAAGAGGCTAACATGAATCCCAGCTCGTACCAATAGTCGAGGTCGATGATTTGATTTGTCTAGAAATAAGTTTGATGGTTAAACAAACATGTTACGTTTTTTTCCGATTAGTATCAACGCTGAGTCATCGAAGCGATTGGTTGGGATCCCTTTACTGGTGCTTCTAAAAGAAGCTTGGTACTATATTTATGCTTTATATGTATTATAATTGCAGCTAGTAGATCGAACAGGAAGAGCTTGGTTGGAAAAAGAAGCAGAAAAAGGCTACAAAAAAGGTGGATAACAGTAGCATGTATTAAAACGGCACTTCATTAACGCTAAGGGCGCACACCCCAGTGAGTAGGATTTGGTTAGAAGCGCGCAAGCCAGTGGACTTTATGCGTACGAAATGTGAACATAGATTGGAGACATATTTATTTTTCTTATTTTTAGTTAGTAAGTAACGAGTCAACAACAACCAACATTTCAAGCAATTTCGTTAGGGGATTTTGATATCCAGATGGCAGCAAGCAGAAGCGAAAGATAGAAGTGGGATGATCATAGGGCGCAGCGGAAATTAGGATCAGAAACCGAGAAACGACATCGATAACAATGATAACGAATATTAACAAGTTTGTAACGGTAGCTGTGGATTGTCCCGCCTGGCCATGTTGGTGGCAACATACTACGTGTGGAAATTTGTACATGCCATGGGACAAAAAAGCAATGCAACCATTTAACCGTCAATAACTATGAGCGATATAATTTTAATAATAATAATTAAAAAAAAACACTCACACAGTTTGTTTAAATAGACAATAAACATTCAACATCTCTTTGATGCGGGGTAGCGTTAGTTTTCTTCGTTCTGTTAACGAACAGGGACTAAACGTCCGCGTCCAAACCTGTATCGTACTAAATGTTCTTCTGTTACATGCTTCCACACGCTATACCATTTTCTTCTGCTGACGGCGAAGATATGGAATAAAGTAAATAGTTTCACTTAATGTGGTTTTTGTCTACTAATGTTTATCTGTTGTGAATATTCTTTCTTTTGATGCTGCAATATCCTTTCAAAATGCAATTCCTCGAGAACCTAAATCAACCGGGCTCTATCGGTGATACGGACCAGATGCAATCGTAATCTCGACGGAGCGTGTTGTTTAGCCGCCGATCTTTCATAAGTAATGAATTTAAAGAATGTGTGGCTTGGTTGTTTAGTTTTCTTACAAAAGATTTCCTCACATTTACCCAAAGCATGTGTTCGAAGAAAATTTAAACTTAATGTGTCTGAATTCAAAATTTCAAGTGGGAGTACGTATTTAGTACATTTAAATTGTACAATTTCTAATGTTTTAATGTTAATAATTTTCCTTTCTTTCAATCTATTCCGTTCGAAATAATTATACCATCAGCTAACGGTAGTAAATCGTAATACATCTGTCAGTTCGAAATGCGAACAAGATGGCAACACTGGCGCTAGCTGTCAGCGTTGATAAACCCGTGAACTGTCAAACATTGCCGCTTCGGTTTGTTTGCCCACGAGTTTTTGTCCCGTACCCTGCTTTATTGCCTCTTTTTAACGGACTCAGTACTTGAAGGAGTGCAAAAACGTGTGAAATTTGAGCAACCATACACCCTTTGCTTGTATAAGCAATCACCTGCATTGGCGCATACTTGCACACCGGTAGTAAAACAACGTACAGTATGATCATACCGGTTCGGTGTTTTACATGCGGCAAGGTGATAGGCAACAAATGGGAAGCGTATCTTGGTTTGCTACAGGCCGAATACACCGAGGGGTAAGCTAGGACGCCCGCTGACTGTGTAATTGTTAAATTGCCATAACTTAACCGATGCTTTCCCCCATTTTTCTACCCAAACTAGTGATGCGCTCGATGCACTCGGCCTCAAACGATACTGCTGCCGACGGATGCTGCTTGGCCATGTAGACTTGATTGAGAAACTGCTGAATTACGCACCGCTAGAGAAATAAGAACGCAAGTGGCGGAGGAATCGTCTTCGGATTTAATGATAAGCTTCATTTTACCATTCTGTTGTGAACTCACGAACGTGAATACATGTAAACATAATTATTAAAGAAAACAGCGGCGCTTACACTTGTTCGGTGGCACAGAAATCATCGCCTGTTCGAACGTTTTTTCTTATTTTTGGAAGTCGAACGAACTTTAGCAGCCGCTTTAGGTTCGACTATTTGCAAAAGATCTTCACCTTCTGAAGACGAAAGGTTAATTACGAGCATGTCGCTGTTCGGTAGTGACGTCTCTCTTCCCGGTGCGGACACCCGCATCTCAGGAACCGTTTGATGTTTTCCTCCTTTCGAATGATTTGGTGTGCTGAATTCGTTTGCGGTTGATGTATCTTGCCCATTATGGTTAGCGTCCAGTTTCAGCCGTTTATTCTTTGGCTCGTCATTTGGGGCTTGATCTGCACCGTCAACCGATTCGTCGGGAATACTCGCGGGAATGGGATTATTGGCAGCAGCAGCAGCAGCAGCAGCATACGTGGTTACGTATTTGTCGCTGCCAACAATATGTTTGTTGATGGCCGAGTATGTGACTTGATCGGCACAGCAGTGGTCTGCCGTTTGTGGCTTGAAGCAGTAACGGCAGGACGGAACACAGTCCATTACCTGTTCATGATGTTCCCATTCTTTTTTGCCTTCGAACGTATTGTAGCATCTGCTGCACATGTACATCAACGGTGCAGGATCGTTAGGATTCATTGATACCTGCAAAGGACGAAGTGCTTTCAAATAGGATGAATCCTTAACACAGTCCACAACTACTGGAATTAATTGCAGTATTTGTATGGCCCTGGTAGCAGGTTCGCTGTTGCACTGCTGTTGCTCCACAACGTTTTCTACCGTTCCATTTACCAGTGATGGAGTTGCGATAGAAGAGCTAGCATTTGGCTGCTGTGGCGCCTCCGTTTGTGTCGAAACCTCACGCATGGGAGCAAACTTCCTTCCATCGCAATCAAGAGTAGAATCAGCAGAGGTTTCCGAGGTGCCTGCAAATGTAAAAGGCAAAATCATCAAGCTTGCCCGGAGGCAATAGCTAAAGGAAAGAATGGTAGACTGCTTACTTCTGAAGGCAACAATTTGGGCGACCAACATTGTTTGGTTAAATTTAAACGTTTTTCTAAGCGTAAAAAGCTTCATGCGAAACTTATAGTCAGTAATGAGCTGTTGATAGCACGGCATACACATCATAGTGGTATTGCTGTCTTCCGGAAGCACCTAGCGAAACAACGAATGATTATTTCCTTTGCAAGACGGCTGTTCTGCCACGGTACCTACCTGCAATTCATACACTTCCCGGAGCAATTTTCGAATATCGATGCTGTCCATAATATCGAGACCGGTCTGTGCTTCATTTGTGAGAAAATTTCCCAAACACAAACGGCACTTTCTACCCTCGGGTTGGTCAGTAGCCGTGGTTGTCGCGGACATCGTGGCTTTAATTAAAAGTTGGTTAAAAACAGCGTAACATAAGCAATGGTAATCTATCCGTTTTACAGTTTGTTCTTTCGCGGTTAACAAAGTTGAAAATAAAAAACAAAGCTTCAGCATTCATTGTCAATTTTGGCGGCTGGCCAGTGGTGCTCAACTTCGATCGCATCAATCGATTCGGCACAGTGTGTTGTGATTAGGACATCACAAACACTCTCCGATGTCTATTCCGTACGAAACGAAAAGTCTATCGATCGAAAACAGACAATTTGGGAAACGAGGTTGCTAAAAAGGTCCCACTCATTCGTGCACAGCTAATAATCTCTCATATTGATCAGTGCCTTGACATTTGAATTTCAATATACGCTATTAATTTCTAATACTTCATATCTTTTTCAAAATTCCGTCTTTCATTGAGTTTACAATAAAAATATATATGCAGTGGAGCGCGGATTATCCGGGTACCGCTTATCCGGCTGTCGGACTATCCGTGCACGTAAAAAAATACAAATCTAAAGGCGGTTTAGAATATTGCATACAAAAACGATGTCAGAAAAAAAGGAGATGTACCATTAGTATATGATACAGTTTTTTTCAATTTCGTACCAAATTTACAGATTTCCTTTTCAAGAATAAACCACAAAGTTGAATGTAGAAACCGAGTAGCAACAATTCATCCTAATGCAACATAAAAACCTAATGTATCTATTATCCGTACTGTTCGCTTTTCCGGCAAGATTAACTTTCATTACGGAGGAACGGTCTGGATGGGATTCGATCGCTGGTCCTGCCGTGTGAAGACCGGTTTCGCTATATCGCCTCGGTCACCGGAATTTCAAATGACAAAACATGGAAAAAATAAAGATATTCGTGCTTGCAGCGTAATAAGATACAAAAACATGTGTTTCTATACATGGTGGGAAAATTTGGATGCGATCTGTATTCAATATAATAAATTAATTTTGAAAATCTGTTTGAAGATTGTCCATTCGTCAGTGGTAAAGGAGACTTGGCGTTACAACCTATTCGGTCATGTCAGCCGTATAATGGCTTACAGGACTTATTGATACCACGTCGTTGGATAGTCCGGATGAGATTTGATCACCGGTTCTGCCGGTTGAGACAAGAGCCCCGCTATCGCCTCAGCCGGTCTTGCGGCTAAGGATGGTAGAGGAGACTACAAGGAACCTAATATGAAGATTTTGAGCTTTATGGAATAGATAACATCGTGTACAGTAAATTAAAACTCCCTAACCCCAGTTCCAGGCGGCTTATTCCGAAGGGTATCTTCTTCTTCTATGGCTCTACAACCTCGAAAGGTTTTTTGGCCTACCATTTCTGGATTCTGTGACTTAAATTTACTCGCAGCAGGATCCTTAGTTAGTCCCGTGCACGGATAAACGTTCCGATTGGAATTCGATCCTCGGTCTTGCCGTATGAGACCGCGGCTATCTCCATGGACACCGAGCCGAGATTTATTTGCTTTCATGCTATACTGGGTTCTGTCCGAAGTGTGCAAAAATAATGTTTGGAATCACTTGAATGCTCTTTGGAGTGTCAAGTGAACGTTTTTAACAGTTTTTTGTCACATCAGATAACAACCTGATCATCAAATAGCCTAATGATGATATTTGTTAACGATTGAAAAACTGATCGATAAAAAAACATTGGCAACGAAATGTCCTGTCTAGAGATGGGAATAACAACTCCTTTCAAAGAGTTTATTCATTCCTACTCCTTCCTCATTGGGATTCGAATCTTTTAGCAACTCTTTC
>KB663611.1:1232933-1262187 GCA_000349025.1 Anopheles minimus | reverse complement strand
AAAGAGTTGCTAAAAGATTCGAATCCCAAAAGAGTTGTTTAGGATTCGAATCCTCAAAGAGTTGTTTAGCCACATTATGAGGAGTTTATTCAATTTATTCTTTTGAAAGATTTAAATCTTTTATTCATTCTTACTCTTTTCGCACATCACTAGTCCTGTCACGCTTTGAACAAATAAATGGTGGTTCTTTTCTTCCGATTAACCGATGGTTCATGGTGAAGGAATGATCACGCATAACTGCCATGGTAATAGTTGTGTATTTGGTCTGAAGACATCGAACTGTTCTCAATGTTCAATAGGTATTCAAATGGGTAAAAATAATACCGACGGTTATGGAGGTAGCTACTGGAATACATTAGCGCTTTTGCTTGTGGGCGTTGAAACTAAACCACTGTAAACAAAACATTAAAACTATGAAAACAGAGCGAACGCTAGTGGAAGACACGGCACAACTACCAAACGGTTCAACATACACATACGGAGAGAATCCTTCTGCTCTCCCGCAGCAACACACCAGGAAAATGGGGGAGAAATTTAGCTTTTTTATGTTTTCCTCCATGCGTCAGAGCGAGACCGAACGTCAACAAGCGTGTGTAAAGTGCCTCCCCAACACGTGCTTCGGACATTTTGTAGACGGGCGCCTCCATCGTGGAAAACTTAGACCGGGACAAGGATAGAACGAGCCATGCGGAGAGAGAGCAATAAAGCAACAACAACAAAAAAAACTCGGCTCAACGAAAGCTTCGGCTTTCACCTTCTTCGGGGACGAAAGGAAAATTCATGCAATAATTCGATGCCAAACGTGGTGCGTGCAGCCAGCGCGCTCGAACTGTCTCTGAAAGTGATCCAAGGAAGCCAGTCTGCCAAGCAGTGAATCGGTGAAGATTGTTTTTTTCATTTGTTCGTTTGTTAGTTTGTTTATAGTGTGTGTTGTTCGATTGCGGTTCGCGGTGGTGCGATAGGATTGCAACGTAAAGAAAATGTTCAATTTACAATGCACGAGATAAAACATGATGTACCTACTCATGTAAGTCGTCCCCCCGCCAGTGCACAAAACAGGACATCCGGAAGTTGAAATAGGGTTCTGCTCCACGGTGCCAGACGGAAACAGCGATGAACAAATATCAACTATCGTATGTAAAGCCATACGTGTAAAGAAGCATCGGATGTGAAGCCAAACCTTAGTGCAAAAGCAACCAGCGTAGCCTCGGAAAAAAAGGAAAACCCATCGGTGGAAAAACATGGCAGAAGATTTATCGATCAATAAAAATAAGATGTAAGTGTGCACCAGCACAGAGGACCATACACATAAATAAGTGCTCGTTTTCAGAGATAATTGCTTGTTGCCTCACTCTCTCGGTGCCTGCCCGTGCTCTTTCTTTCTCTCGCGCGCGCACAAAGTCATCGTCACCGGGAAAAGTTCACGATGCATGCTTTCCACCCTCCCCTGCAACGCTTTTTTCCCACCCCGTTCATTCACCTCCACAAGAGCGACATTTTTTTGTTGTGTGTTCATCTGCGTGAGACTTTCAAAATTATGTGAAGTGCAAATAAAAAATCTCCCATTAAAGCGGGAAGGATGAGGGTTTTGGTCTCTGGCCCCGTAGGATGCCGTGCATGGGGATGTTGGGGATGAAATCAAAGATGGTTGCCATTGTTCTGGGAGAGATTTTTTCTCCGTCCAACTTTCTGTTTGACACTAAATGCAATTTAATGACACTAATTTTATTTCGTCAAAGAGGGCGGTGATATTCATTGTAATAGCTTTTTCGAAAATGGCGCAATTTGCTGGGGCACCCGTTTGTACGGTTTAGTACTAATTTTGAGTTTGGGAACAATAATAACCGAAAAAGCATTAATGTTTTTTTTTCATTTTGTGCATTTCAGATTTACCCAACGGTACGGCAACAGTAATAACGATATTTGTCGGCTGTGTTTAAAAAATGAAGCGCACATGGAACCGCTGTTCTACTCGAACCTTTTCCCCAACATTTTACTCACGAAAAAGATATACGATTGCACATCAATACAGGTAAGTTCGTCCGCATCACTACACCTGTAGAGATTTCGTGTGCGTAACCGATTTATCGCCGTCCTTTCGCAGATCATCTACGAGCGGAACTTGCCAATGTTTGTGTGTAAACTTTGCGCCAACAAGCTGGACGAGTATGTGCGTTTTCGCGACCGTTGCATAGCGAATGATGAGTTTTTACGCAACGCGCTGGCGGCATTCGATGCCAACGGCGGTGGAAACTGTTCGAGTGCGATAAAAATGGAACCGGAGGATACACCGCCTCCTCCGTTGCCGCCATCTGCACCGACGACGGCAAAGTTTGCCCAATGCCTTGCGGTGACACCGATGGAGCTCAACTGTGCCCTAGTGGCGGCAGCCGCTGCCGCCGCCGGTCACCAGAACAGCAAACGGGAACCACCGGATGTGGAGGAAACGCACAGCAGGTACGGGCACGGATCGGGGGCGATAACTCCCGATCGGTCCAGTTGCAGCGGACGGATGACGACCGACGAGTTGCCGACGGTCAAGCAAACGCACGAAGATCACTACCGGAGTGGCGAAGAGGACGAACTACCTGCCCATGATGCCTACGGAGATCCGACCCAAACCGATGCCAAACAGTACGTGTGTGATGTGTGTTCGAAATCGTTCAAAATACGCCATCATTTGCTGGTGCACAGGCACACGCATGTGGACAATCATGCCGCACCGATCAACGGAATGCTGCACGGTGGTACGGAATTTAACGGCACCGTTACCGGTAGCGGGAAACAGTCGTACAACTGTCCGAAATGCGCCAAAGTGTTCGTCAACAAGGGCAATCTGTTGAACCACCTCGAGACGCACACGAACGAGAAAAGCTACGCGTGTGATATCTGCACGAAAACGTTCAAGTACAATGTGCAGCTACGGTTGCATATGCGCATCCACACCGGCGAACGGCCGCACAAGTGTGAGATCTGCAATCGTGGATTTTCGCAGCTTTCGAACTTGCGATCGCACCGAAAAACTCACTCCAAAGTAAGTATGCACACGGTGGAAGGATAATAACGTTGTGCGTTGTTTTGTTAACATTCCATCCCCTTGGTACTTTCCTTTTCTTTCCAACCCAACCAGGTCAAACCGTACAAATGCCATTTATGCCTCAAAAGCTTCACCATGCTGGACAACCTGACCGCACACAGTGCAAAGTGTCTGAAGGATAAGTTCCGCTGCACGCTCTGTTCGAAATCGTTCGCCAAGGAGGGCAACCTGCTGTCGCACCTGCAGTCCCACAGCGATGGTATCGTGGAGAAAATGTTCAAGTGCGAAATGTGCCCGAAAAGCTTCAAAAACAAGGAGGACTGGAAGCGGCACGTGCGGGTGCATACGGGCGAAAAACCGTACACGTGCGACATCTGCTCGAAGGGGTTCGCCCAGAAGGCGAATCTGTTGTCCCACCGGAAGACACACCTGAAGCCGAACGTTATTTACAAATGTGAGCGATGTGCGAGAACGTTTCGTTCGCAGAAAGTGCTGCAAATGCACGCTCCAAAGTGTGTCGGTGTTGGGGTGGTGGATGGGACCAGCGTTCCTTCCGCTCCGGTAACACCGGTGTCCGAATCTATTCCGGACTCTCCGAGTCCTGCTGGAACAGCTGTCACCTTGTCCGGTGCGGCGTCCGCAACTGTGGCCGTCACCAACAACACACCAACACTCTCGGAAGCTCTATCCGATCTGCTACGTTACGAGATAGCACTGAGAGCGCCATTGGAACTGCAGCAAATGCTGCTCGGGCATATCGATCGTAAGAAGCCCACGAACGGAACGGGCGGCAAAGGGACGGGAAGGCGGTACAGATGCGATGTATGCTTCAAGGGCTACTCGCAGTATCCGTCGCTGATCAAACATCGGAAGCTACACTTTAAGGTACCTCCACTGGTAAAGGTCCTGGCGGGGAAGGGACGACACGCGGACTACGAAGAGCACGAGGACCCGGAAGGAGCGGATTGCGATGAGCAGCCCCGTGGACCGGGACGCCGGGGAACGACACCGGAGCCGCACGATCCGATCGAGCGGCCGTACAGCTGTGATATATGCGGTAAGAACTTTAAATACAATCGTAACCTGAAGGTGCACACGAAACTGCACATCAAAGCGAACCGTTTTAAGTGTGACAAGTGTACCACCACCTTTGCACAGGCGGAAGATTTGAAGCAGCATCTGCACACCCACCCGACCGATGCCGGCAGGAGCTACAGCTGCGAGTACTGCTCGAACCGATTCCGCTCGAACGAGGACCTGAAGCGGCACCGGAGATCGCACACCGGCGAACGGCCCTACCGTTGTCCACGCTGCCCGAAAGCGTTTACCCAGCAGTCGAACCTGCGGGCCCACACGAGGATCCACGAGCGCTAGGTGGTGTGCAACAGGTGGTACCAGCCCGATCCCCCGATGTCGGAAGCGGAGCGATGCGGCAACCCGTGCCAGCGGGTGAACCGGCATGCGTAACATAACGGTTTGATCCTCCCTAAAGGGAATTAGGAACATTTTTGCCTGCTGCCAGCCGGCACGTAGAAGTATTAGATTGTGTTTTGTTTCTATTTTCAAACCGGTATCGTTAAACCCATTGTTTTCTCTCCTATTGGATGGTGTGTTGTGTTGATCAATGTGTTTTGCCCGAACATGTGCAATTGTGATTATTATAGCCAGTAGTAGAAGGAATAAATGTTGTTTCGTGTATCTGCCTGGTGTACTCAAACCAGCAACGTTAATATCGGCCATCGGCAACAATCGGAATGATTACGCATCGGATCGTGTGCGTAGCGGAATTCTTTGTAGTATTTTTTTTTAGATATAATACAACCACGAGATCATGCGACAGACCTTCTTTTACTCATATTTTGTAGATGATTTCTGCATCACATCGGACCTTCAGCATACGGATTTACAGAAGAAGAGCCTGATCGTTATACGATATTGTACTCGTCTCAGGTACTGTACAGTGACAATAACACGATGAGTCTTAATCGTCAGTGCTTTGGAAGTCTCATCTTTGGCGCTCCTATTCCCTGTTAATTGAATTAGTAAAGTGGAATGGGACGTTGATATCGGTTCAAAATCCCTTCCAAACCATTCTCCCGTACACAGTGCAAACCCGTATTGACTATACTATTGCGGAGTTGCGGTTAAAATCTAGTCCTCGATGCCAGAAAGGACACAGACGAAGAAGAATGTAGAATTGCAAAAGAACATTCCCACTACGTTCAAATTCTAATTGCTCTTCAGCACTACTACTTGGTTTGAAATTGGGTATTCGATTATTCGTTCAGTAAAAATCAAATTTCTAAATCCACATTTGTCCAAAACTGTGTAATGCTCCAAAGTCCCAAGAATTAAATGAATCCAGACCATAGACTTGACTATCGGGGGGATCTGTTGACCGAGGCAATAGCGGTCTTCAGACAGCAGGACCGGGGATCAAAACTTCTCAACCGTTCCCCCGTACTGACCGTTCCGGACAACTGACTATAAAAATAAGTGCTATGAATAAGACTAGTAAGCCATTACATGGACGGCATGATCAAACAGGTAAATTTTATGTCTTTGAGTAAAACTTATTTTTTTATTAAACACTTAAAACGTACATCGAAATAAAAAAAACTAAAACGAATAGCGATCGTGCAGCGCGCTAGTCCCACGTCCGTGCAGGCTGCCGGTCAGGATCACAATCCTCGTGTGCAGGGAGAGAAACGATACCACAGCGAGAGAGAGAAATGATCATATCCGCTACGCATCGGATGCTGTCAGTTCCCAGACAACATCGAGCGTGCGGATTAACTGTGGTCTCTGATAAGCTGTGGCTCGGCTGCAGCGTCAGGCTGCAACAGTAAATAATTCAAGAAGACTAACTACTCGGGATTGCGATAAAAAAAAACGTTAAATTGGGCCTGTACACTCTAATCTTGAAGGCCATTTGTATCTTTCTTTTATCCATGCAGTTGCTAATAAACAACGACAAGGAGTCAGGGTAACTTGGCCTGATCGTAGCCGGATAGATCATGGATCATGGTCGGTCTAAGGGCAAAGCGAACATGGTTTACCTCTAGATATGTTCCTGCGAAGTCAGTTTGGATCTAGAATTCATTTTGCAGACCACATCACATTTGTGTTTCTGGTCACAGTAGAGGACCAAGTTTTTCAAAAGTCTCAGGCGGACACCTCACCAGAAGGCAGACCCACCACATAGACCACACCGAATCAGACAACGGAAGCAGCAGAGGGGGATTGTATTTTAGAAATATGATTTACGAAGCCTCCAAACAAAGAATATGAAAAATTGGGTTTAGGAGGAACATCCTCGTTAGCAACAGATGAAGCAACAACATTTGGATCATCTGTAGGGGAAGGAGAGGGAGGGGGACTTAAGAAACAGGAGCCTCGGCGTCCGCCTGCCCTAATTCAGGCAACAGATGAAGCTTCCGCTTTCACTTTGCTGGTCGAAAAGGAAAACCACCGGAATCGTTTGTTTGACATGTCTGGCTTTGTGAGACTCTTTCTAGCTGTGTGAGACTCTTTCTGGTATTGTGAAAGTATTTCGGAGGATTTTGATAAAATACTTTGGCATTTAGAACCTCATTCGATCTAAAGAGCACAGCAAGTTGTGTTTTGTTTTCTGGAACTGCGAAAAAGACGGAATAATCCATGATAACGCAGACGGATATGAGGTACCCAAATGTGAAATCGATGATCGCCAACAATTCTTCAATATCATCCATTGATTGATTATTTTGTTAGAAACTAGTACTTACCGTGAACACAAAATTCAGTTGATTTCGTGAAAATAGCAGCAAGATTACGCAGACACTCGTCGACAGAAAACACCACTCGACTAGACAATATAAACGAGGTTGCTTCGATACGAAAGAAACTGTCAGCTTGGCAACACAAACAGCAACACAAAGTGAAATACGCACGAAAAATCCGCGATTAAAAAGTGAACCAACAGAGGCATAATTACACAAATAATTAAAATTTGGAAAGCATCCATACTGATGCGTTCACTATCAATGGCCATTTCTATTCGGAGTCTCCAAATTACACCTCCATAAGCAGCGCAGTAGCCACGAGCTGGTACAAGCACTCGCTGGCGGAAAAACAAAACACGGAACGAAAAAGAACAAGAAGCAGTGCACAAAAATAATGATAGTCGAAGAAGGGCTAGCGCAACAGGGCCCAAACTGTGGTAAACAAGAAGAACGAGTATAGGCTGGTTGTTTTGTGTGACTTCGCCACTGAAGTAGGAAGCTGCATCGGTTGTGGCCGCATCGTTCGATACCGATTTCGACGATGAGTGTTGAGAATCGGCATATCAAAGAGGAAACCAGCAAGTGAGTATGAAGCAAAAGGCGTACCAAACAAAAGTGCGTACGTAAAATGTGAGATGAAATCCGCGAGGAGTTCAAGGATTTTTCTAACAGCAGCAAAAAACTGTGGCTTTTGATTGACCGCTCGTTTCATTAAATGGAGCGATTGAATGCTAAATAATGCTGCTGGGAGAAATTACCCTATCGATCGACATTAGCATCAAATGCGAGTGTGAATGTGTAATGCGTTGGCGTAATAGGCAGCGCAAGAGAAAGGACAAAATAAGCTGCGAACAAAAAAAAAACGGTCATGGTATAAAAGGAGACCGAAGCTGCGGAACAACTCCAAAGAAGCAGAAGAAACACGGCCGAGTATAGGGAATAATATTGCAACGACAGTACGAAACAGAACCGCATCATCCTCTCCGTTCGGCAAATGATGTCGAGAGAAGAGAATGCATCCGAGCAGGCTGAATGGATGCTGCCGTTGATGTGGTCATGATGATGAGGAGGATGACGGTGAAATAGCGAGTAGTTTGTCGTAAAAGAAAACACAACACGAAAGCGCCCTGCCTGCCCGCACACAAACGAAGCGAATGTTCGCGGTCTTTTTTCGCGGATTCCAATGCGCGAATGAGAAGACCTGTGCACGGTTGAAGCGGGAACGGGAAACCCAATCACTGTCAACGCGAATATGTCCTACAAAACGTAGCCCCCCTCCTCTACGATACATACATACACACACGCGCGTATACATATTCGGTGCTCGCCGTACCCCACATACACGTTGGTTGCGTTGCATTCTGCTTCCTTGCATAAAATGCAAAAAGGGCAATCAGTGTGCATGGTCGTCGTCGTAGGGCACACGCAACATGTGTTTGAGTGTGAAGCATACAATTTGTAGCCATCCGTGGTATGTGTACGGTGCTGCTACACACCACTCGCAATTCCGCGTTCAATCTCGCGAAAGGGCCCACCAAAAGGGACGTTCGGCGAGCGAAAGAAAGCGAGAAGAAACTGGTTTTCTTTCGGCGCTGTGTTGCCTGTTTTTTTTTGCCTTTCAATATTATTTACTATCCCCATACACACAAAAAGCCGCACAGCGATTGTGTGTGATGTGTATATTGGACAGCATCGCTCTTTGCGTGTGTGCTCGCGATCTGTGAGCCACAAACCGGATCATAGTAAGCCGTGTGCTGCTGCTTAGGGATGTGGAGGGATGCAATAGTTTGCATCGCAAGGCAACCTCTCGCTTTGCGCGAAGATTAGTGGCGTGCAGGTTGTGGTTGTGCTTGCACTTTCGCTGTTTTTAGGATACCGATTCACATCCATTTCTACCTACTTTTGTACCAATCAGTGAACACCGTGCCGGTGAGGGTTGCAGTGGTGACGGAACCGGGGAAAGTGAACCGGGTGAGGATGAACGTGATTGCCACCAGCAGCGCGACACGAGAACGATCTACAGCCTCAATATGAATGTGTGCCGGTTATGCCTATCGGATGGACACGGCCAACTGCAACCGGTATTCTACGCGCAGGACTCGCCGGACGAGATTCTGCAGCAAAAGATATTTGAGCTAACAACGGTGGAGGTACGAATGATGGAACACCGGATGGGGAATGTGAATGAACCAAATTTAACACTATTCTTTTTTTTTGTTTTTTAGATAACATTCGCATTTGACTTTCCCACCAGCGTGTGTATCGAATGTCTCGCCAAACTGGACGAGTTTTCGGTCTTCCGGAGGCAGTGCATCGATAACAATGAAATACTGAAGCTAAAGTACTACGAGCTGAAGGCGGAAGCGGATGCAGAGGACTACTGTCCCAAGCAGGAGAGTAAGGACAACGAAGACCTCCATATATCGAAGGTGAAGAAAGAGGAAGAATTTATCCCAATCGACAGAGCGTCCGTTATTGATGAACAACGAAACGGTACGATGGTGGATGCAATAGACGATCCAGTTCCGTACGTCGAAGATGGTGCGGGTAACGAGATCATTATTGGTGATGGCCAGGAAGAGTACGGTGTATCAGATCAGCCGGTAACCGGTACAAAAATACAGTACGTCACTGAGGACGGCACAATGACGGAGTACATCACGTCCGGTGCGATAGTGCGCCGGGAGGTTAGTCCCTCGGATCTGGAAGAGCCGGGTGGTGATGGGCAAGAAATTTACTACACCGTCGGTCCGGACACGTACGCCATCCCAACGGGTGCGGCCGAAGTTGCCAACTACGTGCCGCAAGGTTTCGCCGATCAAACGGAGATCGAATGCACAACCATCGAGGACCATCTGCCGGAAGAGTACGTTGAGGAGATACCGGCAGTTGCGGTGACTTCCATGGCAACGGCAAACACTCACATTGTAATGGCTGCCTCGCGCGGCCGGCATGACCGTCCGTTTGTGTGTAAACACTGCAAAACCAGCTTCAAGTACGAGCACAACTACGACCGGCACATGAAAAATCACGCGAAAGTACTCTACCGTTGTGGTAAGTGTTCGAAAACGTTCGTCAAGCTGCGGAAATGTCAGCAACACTTCCGGAAGGCACACTCCTCGCAACGGTACGAATGTGACATCTGCTACCGAACGTACAGCTTGCCGACCCGGCTGGAGAACCACGTGATTGAGATGCATTCGGTGAACGGTGTCTATCGGTGCGATCGGTGCCAGGGTGAAATGTTTAGCTCGTACCTGGACTTTAAAGCGCACCGGATGCGTTACCATCCGCGTACGGATGATGCGAGCACGGGTAGCGGACTGGCAAGTGGAACGGATCTTACGCCAACCATAATCAAACAAACATCGTTCGGTGATGTGGTGCACATGGAGCACGTACTGTCCTCCAACAGTGCGTACTCATCGCCGAACAGTCCAACGCCCAGTTCGGAATCGGAGGAACATCAACCATCGAAAGAACAAACTGTACGTGGAAAACGTCCTTCCATGGGTGGTGTTGTCATCGCACCACGAACAAGGGCGCGAACCAATGGCCATAACAATCGCACAGTCAAAGCACAGAAACCGCACACCATTGCAACGAGTTCGCCCCAACAGCACGAAGTCATACTGATCGATGACGATGAGCAGCAACAGACTGCACAGCTCACGAACGGCACCACCGGCACTACGCCGACCGTCCATCGGGAGTTGTTGCAGCAGATTGAGGAAAGTGAGGCGAACTCGTCCGGTCCGAAGATGTACACCTGCGACAATTGTCCGAAAACCTTCGTGCATCTGAACAATCTGAAAGCGCACATATACGCCGAGCACGACAATGACAAACCGTTCAAATGCAAACTCTGTCCGATATCGTTCAAAACGAAGGAGATACTCGTGATGCACATGGTAAGTCTCAACGTCAGGACTGGTGTTGTGTCAATGCGCTCGTTTACAGGAGCTGAGGGAGCGTGTGTTTTTCCCCTGGGATAAACTAGCTCAAGAGTGCAATGTCATGTGAGCAGATAAGTTAACTTGATCGCCTGAGCTAGTTCGATCGCCTGAGCTAGCTCGATCGTCTGACCTAGTTCTATCGCTTGAGCGAGTTCCATTGTCTGAGCTAACTCGATCGCCTGAACCAGCTCGATCGCCTGAACTAGCTCGATCGCCTGAGCATATGAGTTCACGTTGAAGAGCTGAGCATACGTGTTCATGGCACAACACCAGTCAAAACGCATAGTAAAATCTGCTAACTTCATTTCCGTTTTATTTTTAGCTACTCCATGCGCAAAACAACGGTGCCACCTAAAATGGAGCGAAAGCAGAGCACACGCCCGCCATTATAAGCTATTATTATGTGCCAAAATTAACAATATCCTGCTCCTGCACGTTCTGTGTCTCGTTTTAAGCCACACAACCATAATTGCGCCGAACGAAAACAAAACTGTAGGTGCGCATTCATCCATATTGGAGTAGAATTTAAAGCAAGATTTCAGTCCCCCCACTGCTCGTGACGTAAAGTCCCCGCGATCCCGGGGTTATGTATTTGTTTCTATTTTACAAACGTACGGTGCTTTTGTTACGTAGCGATAGGATAATAATTTCGATTTGCTCATCCAATGAGAGAGATAGCGAGACGTCTAGCAAAGCGTCTAGTGTACCGTAGTGCTTCCTGTTGAACACGGGGTGTCTTCATTTCGGGACATCACCATGATTCGATTTTTTTTGTTTACTTTTTAGAGAGAGAGAGAGAGAGAGAGAGAGAGAGAGAGAGAAAGAGAGAAGACAAAAGCTTCCTGTTCGCTTTAGGTTAAATATCATCACAGTGTGGCCTTCCAGATGTAATCGTTTCGAACCTCTTACCTTTTGTTAGTGGGTAGTGTGTCCTGTTGAGTTTGACCATCTGTGAGTGTCGGCTGCATGCTCATTATTCACTATTCCTTAAGGTGGTGCTTGAACGATGCGTCGGTGTCATAGTAAACGATACAAACAATCTCGCTTAGTGTGTAAGTCTCGCTTCCCCGTGTTGGAGGGGAAGAGTTAGGGTTTAGAAATGCAATTAGTTTTTTTTATTTTGTCATTATTCCTCATTAGGTAGGAAAGGTTTAAAATAAGCCGTAACGCACACGTTAAATAGGATGAGCTTCACATATTAAGTAAGAGAATATTTTCTAGGATTATATTTTGTTTTTTTATTTGATGTTTTATTTTTTTTCGATTGATTCGGGAACAACGCAATACGAAACAACATGCAATAGTTTGTTCTACTCGTAAATAGCGAATCCTAGGCAAAACCATTTGTACACTGTCCGCTGACGCTACAAACATTTTGTTTCAATTCACACCGAGCAGTCTTTCGCTGTGAGAAGAGCGTTTGGTGTGTGTGTTTGCTGTTTTGCTCCGCGACTTAAGATTGCAATAACTCGTGCAACGAATCCCGCTCTAAGTATATGTTTATGGTACACTTGTTGAATTTATTTTTACACCACTTGTCGACGACCTTACGATTTAGTTTAGCTGTGTGTAACGTCTCCTGTATGTTGTATTATCTTGTTACAGTGCGCAAATTTTTTCGGTAGTAAAATTATACGATGCGTGCGCTAGAATGAACGTTGCGAAAACGTTAAAATGCGATCCTGGATAAGCAAGGGAACAAAATGCCATAAACGATGTGCAAACGCTACTGGGTCGGCGCAATGTTTTATTTTGTGTTAGCATTAAAACCGCATGATTCGATTAGCGGCAAACCAATAAAATTGGAGTCAGAATGAAACGATTGTTTTGTGAGGCAATCGCTGCGCGAACATTGATCGACACAGAGATTTTGAATTTGATTGCAAAATCCGTTCCTTTATGCAAACGGAAACGTATAAGGCGGGGATAAATTTCACACAGAAACACAAAGCAGGGTGGGTGAAACTTATACGTAGATTTATAGATGTATTATTAAACTACAAATTAAACAAAACAAGTGCAAATCACCCCATGCATCCAAAGGATGAAGATGGGGAATGGAGAAGAAATGGTACTGCTTTTAAGGATTTCCCGCCAATAGATAGATTTCAGAACAAATCATCCTGCCTGTTGAAACGGAAAACCAGAAATATAGGAACAGCTTACACAAGTCCTTCACACCGGGTGTATCGTTACGAATAAATGGATAGTGCAAATCGTTGGGAAGAAAGTGTGATCCTTCAATCCATCTCTTCGTCTTCGTCGTCTTCCTGGTGAAATTCTTTCACGGCCGAAATTTTCAGCACCTCGTGCGCACCCTCCTCATTACCGTCCGCACCATCGTCATCGTCCGGCTTCGTTTGTTTCGTTTTACGTTCGTCCTTTTCCTTTTTGGTACCGGCAGCGGATGAGGCCGTTTCTAGCCCCGCCGACCAAGTGCCACGCGGTATATCGGAGTAAGCGGCCGGATCCATCGGATCGAGTGGTGCGGATTTGGGTGGCCCACGTGGTGGCCGACGGTCACGATGGTGATAATCACGGTCGCGATCACGCTCACGGTTTCGGTCGCGTGAACCAAATCGATTGCTGAAAATAAAACAAATTCGTTTTAACACTGAAAACGAGGAACGTTTTGTTTGTATCTTACTCTTCTCCCCTTGGTGGGCTACGATCGCGATCCCTTCGATCACGTCTGTCCCGATTGCGGTCCCGGTAGTCACGTTCCCGCTCGTTATCCGATAATGCCGCATCACCACTCGGCTCGTTCCCAGTCGAGAACGTACGTGAACGCTTTTCATCTTCCCGGCCGCCCGATTGTTTAAGCGGACGCTTCGGAGGATTTACAACGGGTGGTTTAAGATTTTCCACACCCGGTCCCGTGCCTGGCGGAACCATCGGGGCAGCTGTGTTTGCCGGCCCGATCAAAGGTTTCGTAGCGGAAGTGACCGTCGGTGGGTAGGTTTCCACAACGACCGTTGGAGGAGCTGCTTCACTTGCCGCTTCCTTCTGTTTCTGCTCTTCCATCAACTCACGGCGCAACAGTTTGGCGCTTTTGGTAAGCTTTGCATCGGGATGGGTCGGTGGCAGCCAGGACACGACGCGCGTATCCTTGTTGTAGAAATAGAACGCCTTACACCCAATGTCGTACTCTTTGCGCCAGTTCTTCGGCAACGGATAGCGCTCGAGCAACCGTTTCACGCGTTTGTCGTACTCCTTCTCGATGTCGAACTCTACCTCGCCGTACCGCTTGACGCAGTACATTGTGCAGAGATGATAAATGTTGTACTTGTTCTGGCAAGCGTCCACCGACTGGTAACCGTACCGTTTGGTCATCTTTTGCTTCATCTTTTCCGTCCAGCCCACTGCAGCGGTGGGTTTCTTCTTGGACGCATACTCGAAAGAATCCGGATTAACCTGATCGTACTCATCGTAATCTTCGGCAATAATTTCTTCGTTCACGGCTTCCGTCTCGCGTCGATCCTCATCCACATCGTCATTATCGGTACCATTTTCGTCCGAGCTTCGTTCGGACGAGTTGTCCGAATCTCGCTCGCGCTCACGGTCGGAATCACCTTCCGCGTTGGATGATCCTTTCGGTGGATGGGTTTCATTCGTTCCCGCAGCGTTTTGCTTACTGTTTCCTTCCGGTATAATACCACGTTTGGCAAGGCGCTTCAGGAGCGCCTCGGGAAGCGTCATGATTGCAAAAAAACAATTAAAAACCGGTCAAATTCGTTTGGAAAATGGAAATACACCCGGTAACACGATTTGTTTATTTACAATCGCGCTGTTTGGCAGATTTGACATTAGTCAGGGTTGTAGTCGAGGCAAAACACAAAAATGCATCATCCAAATCAACTGTGGTATAGAAATGGACGTCTGCGTGGATTTGAAAATCACTTTGTATTCTATAGTTTTTATGAAACATAATAAATTTCTTTCCTGGGTCACACAACAATCCAATCGAACAAATTTGATTATTGCTTACGTACATTTGGTGACATGTATACATCAATTACGTTAAAAACATAAGAGACACAGCTTCCGTGAAGCTGAACTTAGGCAAACAGTTCAGCGAATCTTACATTAATATAAAAAGTAGACTTACACATAAAACGGTGCTTAATCCTGTGATAACTTATCCTTAAGTTGATTAGTTGTTAGCTTAGCGGGCACCATGGCGTGTGCTTTAACGTGATTCGAACGAAGATTCATAAGATGAATCGTACACATTCGTAAGCTAGCTGCTTCGGTGTGGCGATTAATGCCGCAGGACATTCTATCTAACGCTTGTTGACCACCGTTACAAAACGTGGCTTGTGCAGCAAAATGATTCAGATGTTGCGGATGCCACCATTGCCCTTTTAAGCGATTGCAAAAAAGGTCCAACGATGGTGCTCATAAGATTCCCTGCCAAATGTGTGGTCCCATGAAACTGGGCAAGTCCGGGATATAAAAATCGGTGTGATTGTAGTCTATTCCATCAACACGGGGAAGGTGAATGAAGATTTCGTTGAAAAACATTTGCACTAGAGTTAACGCACGGTACTAGCAAACGCCAGTGTGGAGTGCACAGTTGCCGCTTCTAAATGTAGTATAACCGGACAACCGATTTGCTGATTAGAGTTTCACCATCGTAAAAGCTCGTTTCGATGGTCACGTTTCCGTTCAGTACTTTTGCCGGCATCATTTGCGACTCGGGAGCGGCTTCTATGGTTGACTGCCAGGTGTTGGTCGTGTTCGGACTGACCCATCCCATCTCAAAGAACCATTCTTCCATAATGCGCCCCTTGAAGAGAACCTTCGATGCACGGGAATAAAAGAAAAGGATGCGCACGAAACAGCAATTAATTAATCGATAATTACACTTAAACGACCCGTGCACCCGTCCCGGTGCCGTCTCCAGCTGTTTTTTTAGGTCACTTTACCTTCTGATCGAGTCGAAAGTTTTCCATCGCTTCGATGGTACTGAAGTTGATTTCTCGAGACACGGCACGCAAACTGAGTATCTTCACCGGTACCTTGGCTTCGTGTTCGACGTCGGGACAGGAGAAATCCTTGTTCTCCTGCCAGATAATCTTACCCGTATCCGCATCTCGCAGTATCATCCAGTTGCTGTTGGAAGGCGTTTGGGAAATTAACGAAAATGCACAACAGCCCGCCACATACGGCTACAACTTACATTTGAAATCCGTTCAGTATTTTCTCCCCTTTGCTAACGTCGTCCGTTCCCATTTCGATAGTACCGTCCCTTTGGAAGAAAAACACCGTACGAGCTTTCGTTAGATGAGATGTGCGATGCGGTAAACAAATAAATGGACTGCTGCAATGATTGTAATGACAGCTTCGGTTTGACGGGAGAAGTCGGTTGTCCGACTTCTGAACCGGCAAAATAAATTTGGCACGAATTACGATGAAAAGCATTTTCAATTGCGTAATATTCTCTACAGCACAAATGAAAAGAATGAAAAAGAGTACATTTTGGGATTTAATTTGATTCTAGGCTGCGAAAAACGAAAAAACAAATAATTTCGTACAATCGACAGGGTGTCGTTTGAGCAGCCCTGACTGTTTGAGCAGCTGTCAAACCATGTCGTGTTCGAAACCAAAACAGTTGTGTAGGAGCCTGTCAAGGGAATAGGTGGTACAAAGTCGAAGAATTTCAGTACGATGGAAGAACTGCACTTGCACTAGAACTTCCTTTCCGCCCCTTCGTAGTATTAGCCGTACAAAAAAGGGATGTTGTGTGGTGCAACACCCGAGCTCATTTTAGTCATAGTTCACAAGTTACACAGCATTTTGCTCCGTACTACCATACTACACGCATGCATTTATTAGTGCAAAAAGTACCCTGTATGGTTGAACCATATGATTCTAATCACGGTAGGCTCTCGAGAGGAAGTAAACAGATTGCGTGCGTAGCTCTCGAGTGAGTAGAGCGTGTAGGTTGCCGCGAGTTCAGTTGCCGGGTGCGTGCCCGCCGCGATTGTGTAATAAAGTGAAGAGGATTCCTACAACATTCGTCCGTATGTTTCACCTGTGCGAACATTAAAGGGCACACGGGTGGAATAAGTGCTAGCTGCGAAGCAGGCCAACAAACACTGTGCTCGGGCATACAAGAATTCCGGCCGATCGTTGCAATGTCGGTCACTGGGGACAAAATGTTATCAGAGGACGGTACGTTCGACACAGTCAACTATGAGTGCGCGCGATAGTACGCATGCAACAGATGAAATCGCCGCCACCAGCTTACGCCTCTGTGATTCAAACGATGTTCTTCCCGTTTTAGGTACCTCGAACAAAGAAGTATCGCCTTCCAACAGCCACAGATCGACGCGCGATGTAGACACTTCCGAACGGATCAGTAAATCTGTGTAAGTACCAAGTGCAGCCAAATGCGTGGCCCTTTTTAAAATTGGAACTCGTGGCTAAGAAGCGGATACATTTTGTCGCCTAGTCTCAGCGTCTTCGTTGGTGGGCAAAAAAATATGCTGACTATATGATCTAATTCTGACGCATTGGCACAAAAGGGACGGCATACGATCTATACAAATGGACAACGGGTGGAACGATTTGGCTCGTGGACGCTTAATTGCACCATTGTGCAGCAATCAAACGATACGCGATCGTGCGGGGCGTTGCATCGTCCGGTAGTTTTTTTTCCTTTCTCTCTCTCGAGGGTTGCCAACAGTTCGGATGAACTTTGTGGCTGCTGGAACGATTGAATGGGGCGGCTATCACTAGGCTCTGTTCCCTTATCAATTCCGATTGATTGTTCAATCGTGTCGTCGAAAATCATTAACTTATCGCATTATATAGCACACGACCATTTGAGGGTGGTTGCACACAGATTCGTCGGTATTGGACGGTGAGACAGCGAAGGAGTTGAATGAACCCAGCAATGGAGTGTACTAACAATGCTTTGTTTGAACGTGATTTTTTTTAGATAAATCCTGATAACGGAAGAAAGGGAAGCGTTTCAGCTTGCTTATTTGCGCTATCGTGCTAACCAATGAATCAGCATGATTTTGAAAAATACTTAAAGCAACGAGTCATTCGGCGGTACTTGTTGTACAAATGGGATTTAAGATACACTATTTGCACTCTTACTAAAATGTGATTGATAATAATCAAGTATTTTCTATTTGCGGCTGTTCGCACTTGTGTTGCATATGTATGAATCATCGGACATAAACTATGATTGATCTTTTAACTTGTAAACCTATTACAAGACTTGGGAATTTATTTTTATTTATTGTCCCGTTAGTAGTGTGTTACGACGTAGTAAAAGACAACATAAAATATTACTAATTAAATGCAATGTTCTTCCAGCTAGCTTGATGTTTGAACTGAATAACAAACGGCCTGCCGAATGGTAAACAATTTAAACCACCACCAAGACTATTGCGCGCCAAACGCATTTTGATCACACTCGCTACATGTGCGTTGCCGCTTGCCGCTTTGCTAGTGTGCGGTGCGTTTATCATGTCGATGAAATTCCCACAAACACCGACACAGGCACTATTTGAACGTGGGCCATTCTATTGGAGCGACACGCGGTTCCACTAATCTAAACGAACTGCGGTCTCTCGCGCGCTCCGGTCGGTGTGTGGCGCTAAAACCAATACAGGCTGATGACTGGAAGGGCTGGTAGTACACTCGGCAAGTAGTTTTAGCTCAGAAATCTTTAAAGCCTTGTACCACCGGGCAGTACGAACCGGAACGTTGATGTGAACGCGCGTGCACAACCTTTTCGAGGCTCTATGTATTGACAGATTCTGTTCATTCGTGTAGCTGTGCGCGTAAGCATGAGTGAGATCAATTTGTGCGATGATTAATAACGGATGCTTTTCGCACTCGGGTGATCACATTGTTTAATTCGCCACCGCATGTAAAGCGTGTTTACCAGTGAAAGTAATATGTAACAACACGTAATCTCTAACAGTATTAAAGATCCGGTCTGGTCCGGCTGATGTGAAAGTGGAAACCGAAGAAAGCATCGCGTCGCTAACCAGCTACAATTAGCGGTCGTTTTTCGTTGCCAAGGCTAAATAACGCAAGTGTCTTGTGTGAACCTACTGCCAAAAGCAGTGAGAAGATGAGATGAATTTCCTCAAGAATATCAACAAACCATCACCGCAAACCGGTGGCAACGGTGTATGGGACAGCTTTCAGTACGCTCTGCTTATCAACAATGGCGGCGAGACGAATGGGTAATGCACAAACTAATATGACGACAAGCCGCTGGTTACCTTCAGATTCCTAGTTCAAGTGGTACAGACTTTCGCAATCTTTACCGTTGGCCGGATGCAACCTTCCGTGAAGAGCTTCTTAAGGGATTGGTCCTAGGTATCGGGTTTCAAGTAGCTATGACATCGAATACTTTAATTATGATTAACGAGCGCACACGGTGTTTGTGCTGTTGGTGTGGTTAAAGAGCAACTGGCAAGGACATGCATAAAACAAAATAAAGATCATGTACGATCGCGATCATGAGTTTGACATTTATACACCAACTTACGTCGCTTTCGGGGAAGAAGATGGTAAATCTGCAAATGTTGTAGGTCAAGTATTCAGACACAGTAACTGATAACAGCACACGAATGAGTTTTTAGTATGAGTGTGGTGGTTGAATTCACCCGGTGACTTTAAAACGATGCGTTACATTATATTGACGCAAATGAGACGACTGTAAAAGGTTGCTCCAGGCACATGCGGTTGTAAAGATATTGTTTTGATACCCCATCTAATGCTGTGTGCTACAGCAACACTGGGAAAAGATAAGTCTGGTTACTTTTGTGGCAGAGGACGTTAAACGTTTGCGTTTGAAATTCTTGCATTATTTGGAAAAGGATTTGTAGGGATTGTAATTGTTAAGTACGAATATTTCCATTGATTACATCTTGGTAGCAAGATGCATTGAGCTATGTGCATTTTAGACAAACAAAAGATCACGAATCTGCGTCAATTGATAAGAAAGAGAGTAGATAGTACCGGGAGTACATTTATGGTCAAATGCACACTGCATAAATTTCACAAATTCACACAAAGTTCCGCCCTTGACGCCTCATTTGCTGGCGGTCACGATTAATGCGTGTCGGATGTTATCGTGTTACCTTGTGCACGGTATTTTCCGGATGTTCCTACAGCTGTAATCGTGTTGCTGATGGCTATTAGAATGGTCTGAATGGTTTCCATAATGCAACAGGTGGATTTTGACGAAGCGTGAAACGTTAGCAAAATTGGGTGTTTAACAATATACTAAACAGCGGTCCATTGGAAGATATCTCGCTTATCTTGGAAATATTGGTTAATCAAATAAGAGTTACTGGGAGGTTCCTATACAATATCAACGAAATAATGCCCTTTTTTGGAGGTTTGTATCTTTGATGATCTTCGTTTGTCTCCACGCAATGTTTCTTTATTCTTATTGTGTTTCTTTTAAAGCTCATATTGTTTGGTACTTTAAATCACCTCCATCGAACAATGTTTTCATACTGCTAGTGTACCATTCATGGTACAAAGACTTCCGAACCCGCTCCTCGGACGAAACCTTGGTATTTCCCACCACGCTCGGCTTATGTAAGGGCAAACCGTCTACCACGACGTGCTCCAGTTTGATCGGCATGTGGAAGGAAATAAACGCAAATGGTCGTACGCGTTTAATTATAACTCCAGCGAATTGTTGAAACCGGCTTTACAGTGATGTGCAAGCTTAAAGTTATACACAGTCCGTACCATAACTTATACGATCGCTTGTTTTTGTGTGTGTAGAAGGATAAATTGAAGAGCAGGATGAGTTTCGTTAAAAAATACCAATTGTTTGAAGTGATTTCGGGTATTGTAAAAATATTCATGAGCATTTTTAAATGTTGCTTTTGAGTTAAGGATTGTATATACGTGTAAAGCTAACTCAGCCAGTATTATATATCAGCATTAATATTTTTTTGGTCGTTATAGACTAATGAGCTGGTTTTATTACAAAAGCCAAAAATAGTAAATACATAACAGTACAAAATCTCAATTTCAATACTTTTTATGATATAGACACCATCATAGGTCAATACACTGTAGTAATAAACTACCAATAGTGTTCCTCTATAGTATCATAGTTGTGAATTTTCCCCTTTTTGTGTAATATACCGGCAAGTTTGTTTATTGTTACATATTGATAAGAATTGATTTGCGTTCGTTTGACCAATCTGCGTGATTGGTGGAACTGAAAATTTCAGCTGATTAATTACCCATTGCTAGCACAGTAACATTCGCGTAGCGAGAGAACCGCCAGAGCAAGAGATGTGTTTTGGTGGAGTTTGCAAATGTTGAGCGTTGTTTACCCTTAACGCGAGAAGGCCGAGATATCGCAGAATGATCAAAACACACCCGTTTCGGAAAGGGTGGAGGTAGTTCACGCGCAGATTACGATGGAATCGAACGTGCGAGTGTGCATGTGTGTTGGTGTCCCAAACCACCCCTACCCCGGGCGAATACAAACCGGCTCACCTAGCTGAACCACTCGTGGCTAGCGGTGTTCGTCTGGTGAAGGGGTGAAAGCTTCAGCATGAACAAAGCTTTACCAAACCGTGCCTCAGTCATTTGGTAGTGCGCGTTGTGATCGTTTCCAACGATTTCGGAGTTTTGCAGCTGCGTGAAACGTTAAGTCAAAGATTAGAGCTGGTTGTTGTCTGCCCACGATTCCACATCAATCTTGCACTTTGTTACGAACGAGCGTTTGAAAAGTTTTTTGGTCCGGTTTATTACTTTCATGTCCGGCTACTTTCAAGGACGGTCGTGTTAATAAACTCTGGGCAAAACATTGGACAAGGAGTGGGTCCAGCTATGGTGTAGTCCAACCTCAAGAAAAGGGAGTGTTAAATCCCAGTGCCAAAGTTTGAGCAGTGTCTGGAAAACATTCCCGAATTCGGCGCTAATCAACGACCAGACCAGTGATCTTGGTGAAAATGTGGAACAACGGATACGGTACAAGGTACGGTACGATCAAACGGTGCTTTCCAAATCCACCATTCTTCACCCTAGAGAAGACGTTTAATGAGTGACTGCGGCACAAGTCTTTCGAACCTACAACAAGCGAGCGAGAGGAACAATGCTACAAATTTGTTTCATGGGGCTACTTTCCGAAGTGAAACAGCAACGGCTAAAGACTATTGGTTTGTGTGCAGTTAGTCCGCGAGAAAACGGTTGCTGCAACTATAGCCCAGCTGCGTACAACGCCATGATCCAAAATTGACGCATGAAGAGTGGGGAACACCACACGATTGACTTTCCACGTTTTTCTCCTACATTCGTGGACCGTGTTGTGTATGATGTTTTACTTTTTTCTGTTGTACTTTTCATGTGTCCAATCGCGGCAATTTTGCAAGCAGTTAAACAAGAAAAGAGTGGGAAAAAAATACTGCCACAGTGGCACAATATATGATGCTGCTCCACAGTGACGGATGAATGATCAATATTTGCTCACAATACCATTATTCTCACCTTCATGACAAAATCCGATCGACCGGATAACATGCATAGAATTTCCAAGCCAAGGGCTAAACAGGAATGATTTGAAAAAATATATAATGTTGCATATCCAAGACTCTTGGAGCGACATTGTATTAAGCCGTTGAAAATAATTTCTTAATAATAATATCTCACGATGATTTCATACATTGTTTGAGTTCGTGTACTCCACCGAGCCAGTAGCAAATGTTTTGCAGAAGGTTATTCCAGTTCGAATGTGTTCCCAAGATAAGAACCAATGCAAACAAACCTGCAAAACACCTTTGTTTATCGGGTTTGCCAGCAGTTACGTTCAGCATTTCTATGCACAATTGCACCGTTCCGGATCTCCCTATCGAATCATGCAACTTTGTGAACGGTCATAATGGTGAACGCAAAAAAACTCCACTCCACTCCACCAGGTAGCTTAGTTGAAGGAGATCACAGTGCAAGCGATAAGAACGAAATGTAGGACGGTACGCTGATAAGACGTTTTTTTAGATTCTCAGCGGAAGGAGATCGATAGGAATCAGTTGCATTAGAGTTTCGGTACGCGATAGTCGCGTGTGCTTATACGACTGTACAAAAACCGGTGGGCCATGTGCTATTGGATGGATTGGTTCTTCAGTGTACATGATCAGTGGCAAGCAGACGGTTGTGCAAAGGTCCCAACTTATAGAAGAGTGTCTTTTATTCGTATTTCCTTAGTTTGATTGAGTGTTAATTGATCATAATTTATAATGTCGGATGAATCTAAGGAGTTTTACGTGCCCGCTGACACGCAGCGACTTTTGAGGTATATTTCTTAGAGGGGAAGAAGTATAATAATTGTACCATAGTTCTAGAAAATATTGAAAGACTAAACTTATATACTACGTTTTAAGTCTGGATAACATGAGTAACTTGTCGCCACACACTTCTTGGTTGGGCGTTATCTTATACAGCCGGTTAGTTTGTTATTTGTCGAGTCGATGATAGGTAAGTCCGCGTTATCGGTTATTGAGACAGAGATTTCATTCACGCGTACGTGCTGATGCTCGTTAATGTTGGAGACAATCGGTTCTCCATCGTGTCGGGAGCTAACGGAGCTAAAAGTTTTCCACAAACAAATAGACACTCACCTACCATGTATAACGTTTTTTTATGTCGTATTAGAATATATTTTTAAAATTTTCTTCAAAATCAGAGCTATGTTCTCATTTCTATCCAAACCTCTTTTCATTTTAGGGAAAATATGGACGACTATGGAGAGTCAACAGGATTGCTGGAGCAACCGGTGGCCTCCGTTCGATTACCCATTATCGGAATGACCTGTCAGTCGTGCGTGCGAAACATCGAAGGCACAATTAGCAACAAACTCGGCGTGATAAAGATCAACGTAGTGTTGGCAGAGAACGCCGGCTACATTGACTACGATCCGTCGCTCACCGATCCAGCCCAGATAGCGGCAGACATCGATGATATGGGCTTTGAATGTACCTACACAGAACCGGGAACATCTGCGTCCGCTCCGATGCGTTCCATACTGGTTGAGGGCGTCGAAAGTGACAGTGAAACAACCGGACGTGATGGGAATGTACGAACGGCACGTATCCACATCGAAGGCATGACGTGCCAGTCGTGTGTACGAAACATCGAAGGAACGATTAAAGATCGCACTGGAGTGATCTCAATTCGAGTGCTACTGGACGAACGAGCCGGACTGGTAGAGTACGATGGGGGACTAACGACGGCGGAAAATATCGCCGAACAGATCGACGACATGGGGTTCGAGGCAAAGGTGGCATCGGGTGAACAGAACCAAGAACGCGAGCAAAGATCGCGATCCTCTCCACAAACGAATGGAAAGCAACTGGTGGCAGGCAATGGTAGTCTTACAACGAAAAAGAAAGAAGACGAAGGTGCACAACTTAGACGGTGTTTTTTGCACGTGCAGGGAATGACTTGTGCCAGTTGCGTATCGGCGATAGAGAAACACTGCCGGAAGATCTACGGAGTAGAGTCGATTTTAATAGCCCTGCTAGCAGCGAAGGCGGAAGTAAAATATGACGAACGGTTAACATCGCCCTCCGACGTCGCAAAATCCATCTCCGAGCTGGGATTCCCCACCGAAGTGCTGGAAGAACCGGGTACGGGCGAAACGGACGTAGAGATCGAAATTCTCGGCATGACGTGCGGTTCGTGTGTGGCGAAGATCGAACAGACGGCACTCAAGATACCGGGCGTGTTACAGGCTTCCGTCGCTCTTACCCTCAAGCGGGGCCGTTTCACGTTCAACAACGAACGGACGGGTGCGCGCACGATATGTGAAGCCATCGAAGGCCTTGGCTTTGCGGCGCGAGTACTCTCGGGCAAGGATAAAATGGCACACAGCTATTTAGAGCACAAGGAGGAAATTCGCAAGTGGCGTAATGCGTTTCTGGTTTCGCTTGCATTCGGTGGTCCTTGCATGATCGCTATGACTTACTTTATGGTGCTGATGCATGAGCATAGCCACGAGGAGATGTGCTGTGTAATACCGGGGCTGTCGCTAGAGAATCTAATCATGTTCACGCTCTCGACGCCGGTGCAGTTCTTTGGCGGGTGGCACTTTTACATCCAAGCGTACCGGGCGGTGAAACATGGCGCGAGTAACATGGACGTGTTGATCACGATGGCGACCACGGTTAGCTACCTGTACTCGGTCGGTGTGCTTGTCGCTGCGATGGTACTGGAGCAGCGTACCTCACCACTTACCTTCTTCGACACACCGCCGATGCTGTTCATCTTCATCTCGCTCGGCCGATGGATGGAACACATCGCAAAGGGGAAAACGTCCGAGGCGCTTTCGAAGCTGCTATCCCTGAAAGCGACGGAGGCAACGCTGGTGACGCTCGGGACGGATTATGCGGTACTTTCGGAGAAGATCATCTCGGTCGATTTGGTACAGCGGGGAGACATTTTGAAGGTTGTGCCGGGTAGCAAAGTGCCCGTGGATGGGAAAGTTCTCTGCGGTAACTCCACCTGCGACGAAAGCCTCATCACGGGCGAATCGATGCCGGTGCCGAAGCGTAAGGGTGCGGTCGTGATTGGCGGTTCAATCAATCAAAACGGGTTGTTGCTGATGCAAGCCACACACACCGGTGAGCACACGACACTTGCGCAGATCGTTAAGCTGGTCGAGGAAGCACAAACATCGAAAGCACCAATACAGCAGCTTGCGGACAGGATAGCGGGCTATTTTGTGCCGTTCGTAGTGACCGTGTCGGTCGTAACGTTGATTGGTTGGATCGTTTCGGGATACATCGACATATCGCACATTCCCGCAAGCGATCGCGATAAGGAAGGTTTAACTCCGTCGGAAATCATCATCAGCTATGCGTTTCGGTGTGCGCTGAGCGTACTGGCCATTGCCTGTCCGTGTGCGCTTGGGCTTGCCACACCAACGGCGGTCATGGTTTCGACAGGTGTTGGTGCATTGCATGGCATTCTGGTGAAGGGTGCGGGTCCGCTGGAGAACGCCCACAAAGTGAAAACGATCGTGTTCGATAAGACGGGCACGATCACGCACGGAATGCCAATGACGTCCCGTATCTGTATGTTGGTGCGACCGGGCGTCTGTTCACTGGCACGCGCACTTACGATCGTTGGAGCGGCCGAAGCAAACAGCGAACATCCAATCGCAACCGCCATCGTAAAGTATGTGAAGGAAGCATTCGACGTCGATGTGTTCGGAAAGTGCAGTAACTTCTCGGCCGTTCCCGGGTGCGGGATCCGGTGTGTCATCTCGAGCGTAGATGACACCCTGAAGCGTGTGCAGCAGTCGGAACGTATCCGAAACTATCAGAACTCGCACCGAAGTGATCAACAGCAAACAATCTCCATGCACGGTGCCATCGTGGAGGAGCTGATACCGCAGCTAAGTGCGTCGCAGAAGAATACGATCGAACTGCAGCAATTGTTGCATCTGGAACCGATCGGTGAGGGACCCGCTTCCGGCAACGGTACGTCCGAGGCATTCGCCGATGTAAACGAGTACAACGTACTGATCGGCAATCGTGAGTGGATGGCACGGAATGCGATTGTGGTACCACCGGAGGTGAATATCCGAATGTCGGAGGAGGAACAGATGGGCCACACGGCGATCCTGTGTGCGATCAATGGACAGCTCGTTTGTATGCTGTCCGTGTCGGATATGGTGAAACCGGAAGCCCATCTCGCCGTGTACACGCTGAAACGGATGGGCATTGAGGTGATATTGTTAACGGGAGACAATAAGAATACGGCCGCTAGTATAGCCCGCCAGGTAGGGATTAATCGTGTGTTTGCGGAGGTGCTACCATCGCACAAGGTGGCCAAAATCCAGCGGATACAGGAAATGGGCGTTCGGGTGGCAATGGTTGGGGATGGCGTGAACGATAGTCCGGCCCTAGCTCAGGCCGATGTGGGAATCGCGATTGCATCCGGGACGGATGTAGCGGCTGAAGCTGCGGATGTTGTACTAATGCGGGTAAGTGCGAAATTTGACATTAAGTATATTGACTTGCTAATATTGTTCTTTTTTTCATCAGAATGATCTGCTTGACGTGGTTGCCTGTTTGGATCTGTCCCGGAAGACGGTGCGTAAGATCCATATGAACTTCCTCTTTGCCAGTATGTACAATCTTTTGGGTATTCCACTGGCCGCTGGTATATTCACACCGTTTGGATTTACGCTGGAGGTATGTTTTGCTAGATCTTCATATAAAAATATTCATCTGAAGCTGATTTGTTAAAATCCCCTTTTTCCCTTTTTAGCCTTGGATGGCATCGGCGGCCATGGCGGCTAGTTCCGTTTCGGTGGTGTGTTCTTCGCTGATGATCAAGCTGTATAAAAAACCAACGCAAGCCGCGTTACAAACACCGGAGTACGTGGAATTGACCGAAGCCGGTGCTTTCCTCGATCCTGACGCCATTTCCGTGCACCGTGGGCTCGACGATATACCGCGCCCGAATCTGGCTCGCTCAACTAGCTCCACATTGGCCAAGTAAGCGCAAAGGACTCACAATACATCATCACATTACACACACGCACATTTCATCCATGCAGACCTGTTTGGGGGAAACGAATGGGAATGGGAATATTGACACTAACCACGCCATCACCGTTTTTTTGTCGACCGTTCGCCGTTTGAGGGGCTTATGATAATTATAATTTTTCTTGGTTTTGTTTAACAATGATTATTTTCTGTTTTGTTTTCAGCTTTCTTAGAGCGCCCGTTAACACCTAACACAGCACATCAGCCTGTACTACTAACTCATATGCTAATGCACCCTTTTGTCTTCACTAATCGAACGTCTGCACTTGATCTAAGCATGCAATACGCACAATTTGGGATAATTTAGAACTGTTGAGCAATTCATTGTTTTCATATTTAACCGGCCTCGGTCTCGTATAACGTATGCAATCATATCCTTTCCGCTGTTACTAGAAGGTGTTAAACAGGACGTTACTTTCTTAAGAAGAAGGATCACACATAGCTAGTTATTAATTAGTATACGACACAATATGACCGCTGTTCCACTTATTAGAACGTGCAAAGCAAAGCGTCGCCTAATTTCATAACTTTTATATTTATGTTTTCGAAACTGTTTGTTTTGTTAATAACCTTGGAGTTTATCCATTTGTTACAACCGTTTCCTTGACATTCTTTATTAATATGCTTTTGCAATAAAAACGATTGGCCCTTAACACTGTATGACACATCTGGGGAACAAGCTGTACACTGCCATTATAAGGATTGATGGAAACCCGGTAGTCTGATAAAAGTGGTAAAACATCCTTTATTTGGTTATTATTTTATTTTTTAATGTTTATTTTAATTTTGTAAGGTGAAGATGTCCTGAATTCTACTGTATGTGTGGTTGTTGTTGTGCATTAAAAAAAATCAATTGCATTTGTACCATTTTCTTTTCCAACGCAACTAGGTTGTTCGGTCGGGGCAAAGACTCGAAGGAGGACGGACTGCTGGCGACACTGGATGATGATGAGTTTTCGGTTGATATCATCAAAACATCGAATACAAGCATTTACAAAGACGCTACAGAGCTTCAGAAGCTATAAAACGTACGATTCCGTCGCAACAATGTACTGGCAGGGTAAAGGGATGGCACGTGTCCAGGGAATGTTCTCAGTGATGCTTTGCTGCGGAGTATTCGCTTTTACCTGTTGTTTTTTCTCTACACTCCGTTGCCAAGTGCAGCCATACACCCGGATCTACCTGCCCGGGCACGTGTTACTTCCTTTCTTCGCCATGGCCCTGCTTTGAGTAACCTTTTTCAGTTTGCTTTTCTTTTACCAGTTTGATTTTGTGGTTTAACGAGCGTCTTTATGTTTTGTTCTAGTAGGGTAAATGTGATATACGCATTGTTTTTTGGTTTTGGAAATGGTACGAGCCAAAAGAGGACCAGTTTTGAATGTGTTGAGAAGAATTATTACCAGTACTCGTTCTGTACTTATACCTTCTGTAAACGCCCCCGTACCAGTTCGGCAAAGTGAACTTTTGTTGTTTTTTTACACAAACATACGCCTTTTACCAAATGACTTGTAAATAAAATATATACTACGTTTTGTAGATATCGCGCATATTAGCTACTTTCATCCGAACACGTCTGTTGATAAAAAGAGACTATTTTCAAGCTTCTTGTAGAATTGGGTGGATCAAAGCTGATAAGAATAATAGTTAAAATGTGATGTTTTGGTCGCAGAGCAGCATGAAAGGACTCACAAAGAATCGCTTCCATCAGACGATATAGCCACAGCTCCTTTAGTGTTTTCACCATTCTTGATACAATTCAGGGTTGAACAAAAAGGACGAAAAAGGATGTAAAGTTGTACCTGCAATAAGTTGTATTCAAAAATTGCATCCCACTGGCAGGGCTGTTACAGCTGGCGCGGATTTTGCGTTTCGCGCGAATTTTGCGTTTCGCGCGGATTTGGCGCGTTTTTGCTATTCATCGGCGCGGATTTTGCGAAT